>JAFBJT010108417.1:20497-30879 GCA_016785325.1 Chascanopsetta lugubris
CATCATTCCGATTGTATTTATCCCGATGACTTGATCGTGTTTTCATCTCAGGTTTGCAACGAGAACTCGTTATTCAAGAGTGAGGCTCGCTATCTGGTGCGGCGGAGAGACCCCGAGCTTTGGGCCAACGTGCTGGAAGAGACCAATCCCTACAAGAGACAACTCATTGACCAGGTCTGACTTTACACGGCTCCACTCCTGAGCCGATCAAAGACTGGGCGCGAGGCCATATGTTTATTTTTCCTCCATTTTGGATCTGACGTCAGGTGGTGCAGACGGCGCTGTCGGAGACGCAGGACCCAGAGGAGGTGTCGGTCACAGTCAAGGCCTTCATGACGGCGGACCTGCCCAACGAGCTGATTGAGCTGCTGGAGAAGATTGTTCTAGATAACTCTGTCTTCAGCGAGCACAGGTACAGGAGGCAGACATCTTGTCTGGCGTCACGGTAACTTAGCCACTGTAATGGTCGTCTTTAGTAAGTATCCCCCCCACCCCACCCCACCCCACCCCACCCCACCCATTGCATTGTGGTCGTTGCCATGGCAACAGACATATAAATAATACTAGAATCTAATCATGGTGGTTATTGTGAGTCAGATCACAGCGCGGCCGTCATCGTGGTCCTTCGGTGACTCAGCAGAAAAGACTGCAGCGCCGCTTCCTGACCTCCGTGTCTCCTCCATTATCCGCCCACTCTTCCTCCTCTCAGACCTCAGACCAAGAAGGAGAAGAAGAGCTGGACTCCCGGATCCATGTTATGGATTATTCCTGAATTCCACCTAATCAACCCCCCCGTGACCCCGATTGTCTGCGTTTGTCTAGATTACACTGTAAGTAGGGGGCGCTGTGGGTCGACCTGCGACCTGTGACCTACGGTTGACATTTGGGTTTTTATCGTTGCTTCCCAGTTAGAGTGGCAGTTATGTGCGGAATGCAAGGGGGCGGGGCTATTATTGACTGAATTACAGTGCAGGGGCGGTAAAGATTTGCTGCTGAACGTGAGGTTGGAGGCATTTGGAAGATGGAAAAACCACATCGACTGCGATGTCTTATCAGTCTGGTCCAGTTTCCTCTCTCGCGCTTGTAGCAGTTGCAAAGCCACAGTTACTCAATGGAGCCTCGCTAAGCATCGTTTTTCTTTTTGTTTTTTTGTTTTTTTTTCTTTTTTATTCTTCGCGTCACAAATCCCGAACCCTGAGAAAACTCAAGAGCTCTGGCGAACGTCCAAAAGCTGCAGGAAGAGCTGGTTCCCATGAATGTTCAGTCAGATGCTCTCCAGCAGCTTCAGATCAGCTCGGATGGGTTCTGGAAAACTTGTTTCTGTGATAAGTTAAGATCCACACTCTCAATGGATTTCCCTCCAATGATGATGATGCAGTCACGTCTAATCAGGTTGAAAGTATTATTTTCTATAAAGTCTATAAAATCCTGCATCTCCTTTACCTTTATAGATTTTTTGCTCCATTTCCATAAAATGCCAGCATAGTTACATAACGTTGCCCTTGCAGTACCTTTATATGGATCATTATCTTTTACTTTTATTTATTTTTAATCAAAATTTGGCCAGGGACTTCCTGAAGGATGATTAGTCCGGCCTGCCTGGAAGAACATTCAGTTCATAATGCTTTGTTGCCGCGGCAACAGTCGAAGTAAAAGAAATGAAATAGACTGACTCTGACTCTGACCTGAATGCAAAACCTGTGTGGGGCCTTTTATTCAAAACATCAGCAACAGCAAACAATGTCAAGCAGAGCATTGGTAAGTCGTGTTGTTGTTTAATGTGAATCATAATAAGTCTTTAAAGTCTCAAAACAGAGATAAAAATAAATAAATAAACAAATAGATGCCTAACTCTACTTCCTGGTTCATCCAAAAATGGACAAGGCGGCGGAAGCACAGGTGGAGTTGGTCCAGGTCGGTGTCACTCAAGAGGTCACGCCCCTTAATTATGCACAAATTTAAACCCCGATAGGATAGAAATTAGCGCTCGAGACCCAAACCATAGTTTGCACTTGGCCTTTAACATGTGTGATTCAGCTCTATGGTTTCAACGTGGGTGTAATTGGAGGCAGCCTCGAGTGGCCACCCTGTGAACTGCAACCATCAACCCCAGAGGTTCCCGCTCCAAACTTGGATATGGTGCCTTCATTTCTGGACCATGGGAGGGAGTCAGGGCATTTTGGTCCACAGTCTATTGTTTTTACAGTGCTTTGCACGTGCAACCCCTGGTGGCCAGATGTTGCATTGCGCCAGAAACAAACGCAATCAAGTGTGCGTCTGTTGAGAACCAGCACCAGCAGTGATAATGAGGTGATATATCGTTACACGGACGTACTTCGAATCCATCGAATACTCTCCATGACGTCCTGATGCACCAGTGTCTGTAATTACTGCGGCGAGTCAAACTACTCTCGCCCCTCAAGTGATGTGCGATCAGCTCTTTAGTAGACGGTATGATGGCATGCAAGAAACACAAAATAACACGGGGCCACGGGGCGTCTATAACAAGAGCGCGCGTTTAAAAATAAGACCGCCAATATGTTTGGAGCGCGCCGAGAATTCCAGAGTACATTCCCCATACGCCGAGGTGGCGCGGGAGGTCAAAGAGGCCTATTTGTGTTGCGTCCAGAGAGGGACCCGTCACCTCAGAGGAAACCTGAGAGACGGCTCTCGTTGCCCCCGACTGGGACGTGTCTCCGTTTGTGGGCCGTTGGAAAAGAAATGAACGGGTTGAGAAGCGGCGATTCTTTGCGACCCGTCCGTTAGCGCGTTTGATTGCGAGGCGATGAAGGCAGAGCGGCTTCTGAGGGAGGAGCAGCAACATGGGCTCTTTCTTTCTTTAGTGATACCAAGAGCTTAGGAATGTGGCTGGGCGCAGGGCCGCAACACACACACACACGCGCGCGCGCGCACACACACACACACACACACACACAGTTGTGTTTCTGACAATAAGGGACATTACAGTCACTTACAGTACTTGCAGTGATGTCCCCCAGGTGTTCTCTAACCTTCACTTTTAAAGGTGCAGTCTGTACGATTTCATGAATTCATAATCACCTAAATGTTTAACTTTTTCTCCATTACCCTAAAATGAGCCCATTAATGTATATTTACATGAAGGGTGGGTCCTCTCCGTGGAGGCCGCCATGTTTTTCCAGTAGTAAAAGTGGACATACTTGGCGTCTTTTGACTTTTAATGACAACTGAAGTCGACCGCAGGTTCTCCTGCACGTTCAGGAGGGTGAGGGTGAGGTGATGGATACGACGGGCAACTTCACCTCTTCACCAAATCGTACACGCTGCACCTTTAAAGCGACCATCTTTACACACCGAGGTCCCCATAAGGTTAGTAATAGTACGACTCCCCAGGCAGAGAGAGAAAACTCCTGCCACCAACTTACTCCTGAGGATTGTAGTCAAACAAAAAGCTGTTTGCACAGGAGAGAGGGCGGCTATAAAACATCACGTGTAAATCAAAGTGCAAGTCACACACACACACACACACACACACACTCTGAGTGGTTTATCTTTATGGTCACTGCCCCTCCCCCTTCCGGAATCTGTACAGGACAGTGAAACCTCTCTATCTACTAAAATCCTTTTACTTGAACTGTTCGGCCACTGAAAGGATTTAAGGTGGAATTTCTATTTTCTGAGATAGATCAAATGTAAACCCAAGATTCCACATCACTCCTGTCTTTCCGTCCACTCTGTGTCCAACCTCCATCCACTTAGTCCGCGCACCATCTCTTTTATTTCAGTCATATTCCCACCGTTGCACTAACGCAGCGAGAATGGGAATTAGCTGCGATGGAATGGAATGACCCTGCGCTGATGACCTTAATGAGCGGAGTGGAGACGCGGCGGCTGCCGGGCAGGTGACGCTGGCGAAGCAACGTTTACATTCTTGGGCAAAGGTTGGGGAAGGAGGGGGAGGGAGGGAGGGGCCAAAGGATTGTTTACGCCTTGTTTCCATGCACACTGCAAGCTCTGAACATCCATAGGCGTGATGGAAACTGATAGCAAGCATGTCTTTAGATTTAAGGTTAGGGTTAGGTCGAGGGTTGGGGATAGGGTTGCCCTCTGTCCTTCATTAAAGGTGCAGTGTGTACGCTTTGCTGACATCATCAAGTGGTGAAGTTGCACATTGTTTCCATCACCTCACCCCGCCCAGGACTCGCTCCTGATGTAAATATATGTTCAAGGCCTCTTTTTAGGGTGATGTAAAAAGCAACTCATACATTTAAGTGATTATACATTTGTAACATTGCGTTTTGTAAATCTACTTCTTCAAATAGAAGACACAAAAATTGAGCGAAATCGTACACACTGCACCTTTAAAGAGCTGGAGAGGAAGGGGGTGTGAGTGGTATGAGGCCTGGGTGTGGGTGAGGTTACGAGTTGTTTGCCCACCTCCCCCCCCCTGTGTGTGTGAGGTGATGAGTAATGGGCCCCACCGATCAGTAAAGGAAGGAAGGTAATGACACAATAGAGCCTCACATTCCATATTTGTGTGTGTGTGTGTGTGTGTGTGTGTGTGTGTGTGTGTGTGTGTGTGTGTGAGAGAACCAGGAGTTGACAAATCACAGCCTCCGACACGTCACCGCTCAGGAGGTGACACACAGGTCAGCTGATTGTGTCGTTCACTGCTTTGCTACTTTGCTGTCACTTGTGCAAACCGGAGGCTCAGGGTGTGGTCCGGGTGTTTTTAATAGACTCACCACAAAACATGGTGCACGGACTGTGTTCGAATCAAGTGTTCTCATTGGTCAGCTGACCCAGCCTCTTGCGACTGGTCACTTGAGTTAGTCAGATCCACTTAATCTGTGCTATTGCACCTTGTTTGCATAATTTCCCAGGAAAATGCTCATATCACAACCTGGTCAGCCATTTTTGTTTTTTTGTTGTTGTTTTTATTAGTTGCTTGTGATTGGTTGAGATTGATCGTGGTCATCCGCCGTGCATCGCTCTATTGGTAAAGCTCAAACACATCTGGTAAACAAAAAAAATACTGCACATCATCACCCCTAGTGGCTAAAGTTATAAATAGTGCATTGAAGTATAAGGGTACAGTTTGAGGAATCACCATGGCAGTTTGTTTATACGCATGTTTCGAATACATCACATGATCCACGGCCAAAACGAAAACATTCCACAGTTCATAGTTCGATTAAGTTGAGTTTAAATCATTTCACTTCATTCAAACCACCAGCACCACCCACTAAATCACTCCAAACACCATAAAACACGTGATCAAACTTGTCATCAGGATTTTCATGTGTACCCCACCAGGCGGGGCATGCTGGGGTAACTCTTGCGCATGCTCATGCACTTCTCCTGGTCCAGGAACAGCGAGTTGGCCTTGATTGACAGGTCGTGCTCCAGAGTGGCTTTGGTCTTCAGCAGGTTCTGCAGCGTGTTTTCGGCCTCCATCAGCCGCTCCTGCAGCTTCTGAATGGTGTCCTCGATCTCCCTCACCTCCACCACCAGTCTGAGGGGGGAGGGTAAAGCAAAGGAGAGGTGTTCCATGGTTCCATGGTCTATTTATAGTAGTTTATAGGGACTGGTTAAATGTAGAAAACCCATAATGTTGTGTCACACATCATAGTAGGAGCATCAGGTTATTTTCTTTCTGATGTAAATGTACATTCGAGGGATTATTTTAGGGTCATTCATTCACTTTAATCATTTGCCTTTGTTTTGTATTGTCAAACATATCTTTTTGACAAACTCGCATCACCTTTGATTTGTCTTGAATTAAATACGTTAAAAGAACTTGATTTAGTCCTCGATGAATATACATGTGACAGAATATGTTGAATATGTTTTCGTTGTTAATGATGCTAGCAAGATGCCTCGCTAGCAGTACCGCAGGAGTTAGCTTACTGCGAGCAGAGCTCTACCTGTGAAATGGGTTGTCCCTGCAGAGCTCGATGTTGGGTCGGCGGGTTCTCTCCTCCAGCCTGGTTTGTGCCACTTTGAGCGGACTCTCTTTGTCCCTTATTGCCTTCCTCAAAGACTCGATCAGCATCTCGGTCTGGAAGATCTCCTGCAGAGTCTGGATGAGACAGGACAGAGTGACAGTGGCTGCAGCATCTGCTTCATAAAAGCAAAGGGGAAGGGAGGGGGGGGCAGTTCATCCGAACCCTGCACAACAGCCATTTGATGTCAGATCCCATTCAATGTGATTCACTTCCAGCAAATCACTTCTTGCAACTGACAGTGTCTATCGAGGACAGTGTGCTTCATATCACGGCTGCTGTCAGTGTCGAAACCCATGTAACAGCTGACGGTTAATCCCCCAAACAATTAACCTGAGAACAATGTGATCCAGTTTGCACAAACAATGACAGTAACACCTATTATCATTCCACTCTTTTCATCTTTTCAGGATGGTTTAAAGTACTATATTGATAACCTTAGCTAAGTGTGTCTGCAGGCTGTTCTTGGCGTCACTGGTCTCGGATATGCGGCCGGTGAAGGCCACGTTGACATTGCTGTACTGGTTCCACATTTCACTGGACGTGGTGTTCAGCAGGATCTCTATCTCATCCCGGAGCTTATGGGAGGCGGCTCGCTGGCTCTGGGACTGCAGGATGTTGTCGTCCGAGAACTTGCACCATGAGTCCGGCAGAGAGAGTCTAACATGGGGAGAGAAGTTGTCATTGATTGGTCGTATTCCCACTGGCATTGAACAAATCACACTGTATGCTGATGACACTTGGATTTACTTACATTAACAGTTTATCACTTCAAGCCCCAACGGCAGCAGATCAAGTGTTTTACTATTTCTTAATAGACATTAATATCTACAATATGGATTCTGATGTACTTCTACCACTATGAATATGGATATTTTGGTTGACATTTATGAGGTACTTCTATTTATGGGTTAGGGTTATGAATTGCAATATCTTCCAGTAGCATAGTCTCGATACTTCCATGATCCCTACTGCAAAGACTCTGGTTCTGAGTGACGTGGCAAAATGGCTGATATTTGTTTGATGTCCATGCTAATGGTCACTAGCATTGAGAGCTTAGTATGCCAGCAACATGTTCCTCGGTAATTTGAGAAACTGGGATTTTAGTTAAATATCTGATCTCTACTCACGATGGATCTAGTCTCTCAATCCCCCTGTAGTAGCCGATACCATCCGACGTGTTCCTCAGATGGTGACACCTGTCATCGATCCTCTGGGCCGCAACCTTGTCGCTCATGTCTCTCTCCAGTTCGTGTTGAGCTGCTCTGTTTGACCTAAAAACCCCCAGCAAGAAAAAAAAACTCAGTAAAATGCAAGATAATAATTCATGGAGTAATACTGCATTCGTCGATTCTTCCGACTCACGCTAGCTGGGCGCTGGCTCGATCCAGGTGTCGCCTCATCCTTTCTTGACATGACTTAATGACTTCCACTTCCTTGTCGCAGCACGAGACATCTTTTATTTACATCTTTTCAGACTAGTGTGACACCTTTACCGATGTTGCCGCTTTGACATTACCTTTATAAGATCTTTCTCTACGTCGTCATGTACCAGATCGATGGACATCCGCTTCTCTCTGTGGTACAAACACTCTTGAGACACCTATTGACAAAGTGGTCATGACTACAGACGAGCTGTGAAGTGGTTGTGTCACTCAATATGCTGTAACCTTCAAAACAAGTCCAAGCGGTAATTTGAGCACATCGCCACATCGCCTTTGTGAGGTAAGGAACCACGCAATACTTCGGGTTACCTGGAGAAGCCTCTACAAACGACTACCGCCACATGATCTGAGCCAAGGAAGGTGTGTGTGTGAGCGATCAGATAAGGAGTTAAATTACCATCTCTGGGTGAAACGGACAACCAGAGGCAGACTAATGGGGCATGGCGGTGATCTAATTAGGAATCTGACCCAGTAAGAGCACAGCTACTTTCAAAGGTGTTGTGAAGGGCAAGGGAGTTCCGTTGCTACAACCGAACTGGAAGTCAAAACTGATATTGTGATGCACCCAGGGAGATGATATGCATAGATGATAGAGGTCTGAGGGTGCCAAGATTTCTGGGCAACTTTTATTATACCTGGAAAAACCTTGACTAACAAGGTTAAGAATTCGATCCTACTCCCACCATGACTTCTACCCCTTCCAGTCTCACCTGAAGTGGCCCTGCCGTCTCTGCCAAGGCTCTCTCCAGCCTCCTCTTCACCTCGCTGAGCGCCGCTATCTCCGTCACCATGCTGTCAATCTCGTGGTTCAGCTCAGACCTCCAGAAGACGATGTCGTTGAGTCTCTCCCCGATGTTCTTGCTGGAGGTCTCCTGGGTCCGACGAGTCAGCTGCTCCTTGTCCTGTATCATCCGCAGGGTGTCCCTCCGCAGCCGCTCCGCGCTCTTGCGTGAAGACTCAGACTCCATGTAGTTGCTCTGGTTGGACTTGTACCAGTCCTCCGGGGTGTAGCGGGTGCTCATGGCCGTCCTGTTGGACGGGTAGAACATGGTGTGGGCTCGCACCAGGTCTAGGTTTTCCCGCTGTAGCGAGGCGTGGCTTGGGCCGGCGCTGTTGCTGCCGCTCTTGTAGAAGCTGTTAGTCCTCCAGCGGGTGGCGGCAGGGTTCACCGACAAGGCCGGTTGAGGGTTGCGATAGCTGGACGCCATGGTGGAGATGGCTGGGAGGAAGTGGCTGGTTTTTGGCCGAGTATATGTGGACGTCAGCGTGGATCCAATAAGCTCCATGTTTGACTCCCTTTAACGAAAATAATTTGTTAGATTATTTAATCAAAACCTAAGACATAGTCATCAAATAGAGTAGAAGATATAAAACAACGGATAAAAGTCTTACCAAGGTTGCCAGAGCTCCTCCTTGGTGCAAACTACCTCCTGGTTGCCTGTACCTGCAAATGAGCTCAAGAACAGCCTAAAGGTAAACTGCCATGCATAATAGATGGACAAGTCATGCACTCCCAGTCAGCCAATGGTTGTGTTGCACCATCCTGGGCTGCAGGAGTCCACCCACCCCTTCCAAGACTTCTGTTGACACAGAGGCAGTTGCCATAGGTTACGGCAACACTCTGCTAGGGATTTTCAAATTAATGGCGGAGCAGGTGCTTTTCATTCTATTCGAGACTTGTCGTATTTGTATTTTTCTCAAATTTGTTCCAGATTAAGCCAATCCAGTTTATTTCTTCCAAAAATGGGCTCAAGTGACTGAACACAATGATTCATTTTCCAGCTCCTGTTTTATTCCCATCCAGATAGCTTTTACTTTTTCTTTAAATGTCAAAGTGGCTCAATATGCAAAGGTCAAGCTTTCGGAATCACGCTAATTTTGCCTATATTTGAGTGTAGAAGTTCCACCTACCTTCCGATGTCTTGCTAGAGGAGAAGGAATCTGAGCCTTGTACCCAAAGCAGAGGTCTCCATGCAGGCAGGCAGCATCAGATAGCTGTCATCCTGAGAACCACGCTGTCTGTATGGATTTCAGTGGCCTGCTCAATGATTCATGCCACAGGAAGAGTCCACACAAACCCCTGTAGCAGACAATAATAATCTGTGTTGTGTTACCTACCAGTGGAGCTGAGGATCGTTTACACTAATCTGTTCCGAAGGGGCCGAGGCTGGACAGACGATACCCTGGTTTCCACTACACACACAGAGGCAGAGCTGTAGCCAGGAGTTACTCAGCTGCTCCGCTGATGTCACAGAATTTTTTTTTACCAGATAAAAATGCACATAAATGATTTGTGCTGGGTGAGCCAACACTGTAGTTGTTATGGTGTTTGTATTGGTTTTACACGTATGTTGATTATAGTGTTTATAATGGTTGTACATGCAGGCTGATTATAGTGTTTGCGCCTTTCCTTGTCAGTGCGGCACAGGAGTGAAATTCTTGCTCTCACCACTTCACATGACATAGGGTCGATTCCCCTTTTAACATTCATTCAATACCATTCTTTTACTTATATTAGGAATAGTACCTCTGAATGTATAAATACTTCTATGTATTCAGGTTGCAATTCAATATACTTAAGGTCTGTCAGATTTCACCCAGTCTGCCGCAGTGGACATTGATTTTTTTCATTTCTGTTCCAAAAAGCATGACAGTGTAAAAGATCAGGGCCACTTAAAGGCACAGTGTGTAAGATTCTATTGATAGATTATACGAGTGTATAGTCATGCTTTGTATCTCTATCAGGAGACGGTCCTCTCCACGATGGCCGCCATGTTGGACAACCAAAAATAAATGTTTTTGTTTTAATGGACAAATAAATTAACTGCCAGGCACACTATTTTGCAGCCCATCGAAAAGCTACTATTGTCATGAACATGAAGGTTTAGATTTAAAAAGGAAAGAAACCCCCCCCCCCCCCCCCCCCCCCCCCCCCACCCCGACCCCCCTGCAG
>JAFBJT010108417.1:49203-65634 GCA_016785325.1 Chascanopsetta lugubris
ATTTTTCTATTTTGTATTTTTTGTTTATTTAAAAAAATGTATATATTTGTAATGATCTTTTTTTCATTTATTCTCATCACTTTCTTATTCTAATTGATTTAGTATTTCTTATCCACTCCCCTTGAATTACAAATTAAAAAAACATCAGGGCAGAATCATGCTTACTGTTTAAATGTATTTTTATTTTATCATCCATCGTCCTCAGGGCTGGACCAGGTTCGGTTCACACTGTTACAACATTGGAATTGAGTCAAAGACATTTGAAGATGCAAAACAGGCGTGCTCAGGCGCTGGTGCTAATCTGGTGGATATTAGAGACAGGTATCTTTTCTTCCCATATCTGGATTATTGGTTCATATTGATTAATGAATTAATCCGATTGTGAAGGTTTCAAAATTGTTTTACCTCTCTAATGCAGGTATGAGAGCGCCTTCCTGGTCAGTCTGGTGGGTCTGAGACCAGAAAAGTACTTCTGGATGGGTTTGTCCAACGCAGACGATAGAAGCACGTTCACCTGGACGACCGGGAGAAGAGTCACCTTCACCCATTTCAACGTGGAGATGCCAGGTAAACAAAAACCTTCTCATCTGAAGTACCGCACATCTGGGCACTTATCTATAACGACAATACGTTAAAGAAATGGTTGATTCTATAAAAGGTTCTGAATTAATCCAGTAGACAGTAGTAGTTACATTGTCTTGATCACTCAGGTGATTGGCTGCAGTCATAAACTCCGCCCCCACCATGTTTAGAGAGTGGCACATAATCAAATGGCGCCACCCATATAGGATATTTTGGCTCCACTTTTGCAGGAACAGGAAGAGAAGGGGAGATGTCCATTGATGTACACAGATGTATCCTCTGCCCTAATATGGACGTTATGGACATTGTTTACCTTTTTTCAAGGTTACCTATTCCCCCTCCCCTTTGTTGTTTCCCAAAAGGCCGGAAACAAGGATGCGTTGCCATGACAACTGGGGTTTTTGCTGGATTATGGGATGTCGTCAGCTGCACCAACAAGGAGAAGTACATCTGCAAGAAGCGAGCGGAGGGCTTGCCGGTGACGACGGTACCGCCCACCACCCCGGCCCTGAGCTGTTACGCCGGGTGGTTCCCTGCTGACAAAAGGAACGTCTGCGTCAAGGTGGGCGGGGCAAACACTGACTCATCTGACAAATCTGTTCATATCATTAGCTCATAACATTCAGCCCAGTGTGCTTTTTTTTTTGCTAGCTTTTCGAAAAAGAAGCGTCTTTGAAGAAAACGTGGGAAGAAGCCCGGCAGTTTTGCGTGGCCATCGGCGGCGACCTCATGAGTATCCATAGTTCAAAAGACCTGGCTCATGCTCCGTATGTTAACTCACCAGCTTTTGCATTTTGATGAATCAAGAACGTTCATGGGTAGTCCGAGTATTCTCCTCAATCCTGCAGGTTTCACGTCTCTGACCAAGCCTGGATCGGCTTCAGCAACCTGGACCCCACTCAGGGTTTCGTGTGGAGCGACGGTTCTCCGGTATGTGCCACTTTCTTGTCCTCGCTTGAGTGTGATCCTCCTCGTTTCGACGCCTCTAACATGTTTCCCAACGTCTAGACCGGCTATGAGAACTGGGGCTTCGGAGAACCCAACAACCACAACAATGACGAGCATTGTGCCGAGCTCAGCATTTACTATGGGATCCACTGGAATGACCGGCACTGCGAGTTCCTCAACGACTGGATCTGCCAGATACCCAAAGGTAACATGGGGTTTCTTGGATGCGACACCCAGAGCTTGCTCCTGCTGCGTCTCCTCTAATGGATCTTTGTCATTTCAGGTGCGGCCCCCAAACCGGAGCCTGTCACGACCATAGTCGGTACGTTTCAGCTGCACAGAAACAGAAACAGCCGCACACTTTTGCACTTTCGCCACATTTGGCGGCAAGTCTCCCCATCCTGTGGTCCTAAACAGAAATTGGCATCCTCTTATGATTCCTGAAAGAACTCGAGTCTAATAATAGAGTAATTGGTGACTCCTTAAAGGTGCAGTGTGTAAGATTCTGGTCAATCAATTAATTCGAATCCCAAAACAATTCTATGCAGATATTATTACAAATGTAAAATCACCACGATGTATGACTTGTTTTTTACCTAACTCTTAAATGAGCCCTTTAATATATATTTACATCAGGAGTGGGTCCTCCCTATAGGGACCGCCATGTTTTTACAGTAGCCCAGAGTGGACATACTAAACATCTTCTGAGCTTTAAAGACAACTACCATAGGTTCTCCTGCTTGCTCAGAAGGGTGAGGGTGATTACCTCACCAAATCTCACACACTGCACCTTTAACATGCCACCATACTATAATTACGTTTATAGAAAATGAACGTGTCAGAATTGCTCCGTGTAAACGTTTCTATATTTGTCCTGTTTGCAGTGTACAACACCACAGATGATGGCTGGCTCATTTACAACGACACGCACTATTTCATCAACACCACGCCCATGCCCATGGAAAACGCCCGAGACTACTGCAAAAAGAACTTTGGAGATCTAGCCGTCATCACGAGTAACAGCGAGAGGAAGTTCATTTGGAAACAGGCAAGAACTCATTCAATCTCCTGCTAGACTTCAGGACCGCCGCGCCTTCACAATGACCTCTGTGTGATTTCACCGTCATGTCCCCACAGATAGTCAAAAAC
Source organism: Chascanopsetta lugubris (assembly GCA_016785325.1). Taxonomy (NCBI): domain Eukaryota; kingdom Metazoa; phylum Chordata; class Actinopteri; order Pleuronectiformes; family Bothidae; genus Chascanopsetta; species Chascanopsetta lugubris. Next base: position 51,883 of record JAFBJT010108417.1, read on the forward strand.
AGACAATCGCAGTACTACATCGGCATGGTACTGGACTTGGATCATACGTTCAGGTAATTCAAACCAAGGCCACTCACTCCGCACAGAGAAACGCGGACGTTAGTTTATTCATTTGTTTTTATGGTTTGAATTTCCAGCTGGCTGGACGGCAGCCCTGTGACTTACACCGCCTGGGAGCGCAATGAGCCCAACTTTGCAAATAATGATGAAGCCTGCGTGACCATATACAAAAGCATGGGTGAGTAAGGCAGAGACTATGTGGACCAGTAAAATGTATCGCATGATAACCTTTAAACAACAACGGCGTTAAATGTTTTAGTACAAAAATATAATATAATTGTGAATTTAGTTGAAATATTCCACATTGAAATTTAAAGTGATGAACAAATGAAGATGTCTCTTTTCAATACAACCAACATCAACTAAATACACCATTTTTTACAACTTGCAAAATCATCCCATGGGCCGGACTGGACGCTCTGGTGGGCCGGTTCTGGCCCACGGACGTTATGTTTGACACCCCTGCTTTGATTTTTTTCCCCCCAACAATAATAGAAACAAATTATCAATTTATTATATCTATTTTTGTTTTTATTTTGTTATCATTATTATCATCATCATTGTTATAATTATTGTTATTATTGTTGTTATTACACATTTTTCAATGTAATTGTTTATCTTATCTATTTAATTATTTATTTCCTTCCCCTTCACACACAGGCTACTGGAACGATATAAACTGTGGGCTCGAGCTTCCCTCCGTTTGCAAGAGAAGCAGCAACTTTGTCAATTCAACAATGGCCCCCACCACGGTCCCTAAGGGAGGATGTGCGCCGGAGTGGTTGGCTTTCAGAGGAAAAGTAATTACATGTTACTGTGTTCAAATCCACTCTTCTTATCTTCTGTGAGGGGATTTGAACTTTTCCCACGTGTGTAACTGTGTCGTGGTAAAACGGGTTTCCCCATATCGTCCATTTGCTAGTTCTTGTGACACTCGGACCCATCTCTGTTTGTACAGTGCTACAAAATAGTGGCTGGTGTCGACAATATGAACTGGCAGGAGGCCAGGACACACTGCATCAGCCAGGGAGGAAATCTGGCTTCTATCCTCAATAGCCAAGAGCAAGGTGAGAAATGTGAGTCTGTGGGGTGTTTGCATGCTGTGAGAATCCTCTGAGAATTTCTGTTCCGGTCTTTTCAGCTTTCCTAACCTCACAGATGGTCAGGTACACTGAGAATTTCTGGACCGGCATGAATGACATCAACTGGGAGATGCGCTTCGTGTGGACGGACGGAAAAGCCATCAAATACACCAACTGGGCCAAAGGACAACCCATGTCACTGTCGGATGAGGTTTCTACATCTTAAGCTTTTTTGAAACGAAAACATTTTAGAGCCCATCATTGAGCTTCGGGAGTTACAGGTTACAGGCTTGAACACAAGCTCATGAGACTAATGATTTGACATATATTTTAGACCAGTTGAGAATCACTGTCAAAGAATATACCAGTAAATGGCCAACAGGTGAATATGATGCTTTATTAAGAGTGCTGGAAAAAAAACAACAATAATTAACAAGCAGCTAACTCTGGTGACATCAACTCAAACAGGAAGTGGAATTCAAATAACAGCAGCCGTTTTTTTGTGAGAGCGACGCCACTGCTGGAACACTGGGATAACATACAATACAAATGTAATAGACATGTATCTGTCTGATTTCCTCCTGACAGATGTACGACTGTGTGATGATGATTGGCGGCGTCTCCAAATTCACAGGGCTCTGGAAAGTGCAGGACTGTCACGAGAAGAAAGGCTTCATCTGCAAACGGAACATCGGTGAGCGAGACCCGAGCTGGATTTGTCTTCAGTTCGCCATTTTCACCCTAACCAGCGCCTAACCACCGACGTGTTGCCCACAGACTCCCAGATCTTGGTCGCGCCCACCACCGTGTCGCCCAGTGCCTTCTACAAGCTCGGCAACGACTCCTACAAACTGGTGGCGCAGAAGATGAGGTGGGACGAGGCCCGGAGGCAGTGTCAGGCCGACGACGCCGAGCTGGCCAGTATCCTGGACCCGGTGAGCGAGGCGTACATCAGCCTGCAGATCCCCAGGTACAACGAGCCCCTGTGGATCGGCCTCAACAGCAACGTGGTGAGGACAAGAGACCAAATGGTCCGCAGACCAACTTGACAAAGGTAAAGAGAGCACATGACACAACTTTGTCTCATCCGTCTGCCAGACCGGTGGTCGCTTCAAGTGGGTGGACAACTGGTTTCTGTCTTACACCAAGTGGGGCGTCGGCGAGCCTATAAACAACGACGCCTGCGTCTACATGGACGTGGACAGAACGTGGAAGACCACGTCATGCACCAACACCTACTACTCTCTCTGCAAGAGGTCACCAGGTCAGATCATCCAGCTCTTTGTCGGTTTCAACACACAACATTGGTGGTTCCCACACTTTTTCTCCGGGGCAACCCTATTGTATACAAACATATCCTCAAGCTCCGCCCACCACCCTTGTAAACATTGTTACTGGCAATGTACTGCAACTGTATCTTATGAGCAAAATAACCAGGTCTTTGAAAAAAAACAACTGAGTTTGAATATTTACATCTGTAACACCTTTCAAATATCTGGCCGGGGTCTCTCACAGACTTATCCATGCTTTGCCATTGACACGTGCCTCGGCGCCCCGCCCCCTTTCCCTGGATAGTGCTTGGGGGACACATCCCCCCCACTTTGGGAACCACTTCACTCCATGTTGTAGCACTTAACCAAGCATAAAGTGTGTGTTTCCTGAAAGCAGGACGCCGTTGTCTCCTGTCTCTTTTGCAGACATCGCTCCCACGGAGCCGCCGCAGCATCCTGGCACTTGTCCGGAATCGGAGAAAATAGCCTGGATCCCCTTCAGAGGTCACTGTTACGCCATCCGCAGCTCGCTGGCGGGCAACTGGGCGCACGCCTCGGTCGAATGCCTGAAACTGGGTAGGGCTATCAAACAAAAGTGTGTCTGATATATCCAGATTTAAAGGTGCATTGTGTCAACTTTTTGGATTTAAAATATTTTCTTATACAATAAGTGAACATGCTGGTTCATGAGGTCAACTATTCAATGAGGTAATTCGGGGCTCGCTTTGCCTGATTATGACGTTGGTTTGACGCATTTGACGTGCACTTGCGGCGCAGCCAGATGCTGGTGACATCTTTAGCTAGCTAGCTTTAACGCAACAATAATAGTGTGTCAAGGCATAGAAACAGAGTCTGGTAACAAGTGACATGTTTACAAAGTTTACCTCTAACACCCCTTTAACTGTTTCCCCACTGGGGCTGTGTCCATCAGGTGCAGCCCTGCTGAGCATCGAGGACCCTCAGGAGGCTTCGTTCATTGCTAGGAACCTGGAGATTGTGCAGGACGAAGTGAAAAACCTCTGGATCGGCCTCTACAAGAACCATGAAGGTGAGCATGGCCTCTACCGGAGTTAGTTGGGCCCCCAAATGGGCCCCCAAATGGCCCCTGCCAATCTGCTGCAAGTGAGGTGGTATGTTTTGGTCAGTGTCCCCCGGTTTTGTATTTCAGGTGAGTGGAAGTGGATCGATACCAGCGTTGTGGACTATACCAACTGGGATTTGGGGATGCCGAAGTCAGAGACTTGTGTGAGCGTTAGCTCTGACACTGGGAAATGGAGCACAACCCGCTGCACCAGATACAGGTCTTATATCTGTAAAACCTCAAAAAGTAAGTTTCAGCATCAGGCGTCTTTTCATTCTATTTCTGAATTTTCCATCACTGACCTCTTCTCTTTGTTTCAGCTGTCATTCCAACAGAAAAGCCTCCATTTGTCGGTGAGTAACTTTTTACACGCAATAATTCAAATCTAAAATGTCACCGTTTATAACGTCGACATGTTTTCCTTCCTCAGCTCACGTGTTCGAAGAACCCATTAAGGGTTCCCCCGGCGTCACCGTGGCCGTGGTGCTGGTGGTAGTCGCACTAATCGGACTTGGCGCCTTCCTCCTCTTCCGTAAACAGATTCCGTTACAGTTGCCCACCTTGGGAGAGTCCACCTTCGACAACAAGTTATATTTCAACAACCCCATCCGGGCCCCCGTCGACACCAAGGGCCTGGTGGCCAACATCGAGCAGAATGAACAGTCGTAGAAAAATGTTTTCATTTCTGATCATTCAGTTGAATGGAAACTTGAATTTTTACAATTTGATAAAGATCGTGATTAGTTTCGCCGAAGCTGGCGATGCACTAAGCCAATTACAGACGAGAAAATATAAAGAGATAACGTGATCATGGCATTTGTGAGATGTGTATAGATTTTTTATTGTTTTGAAAACAAATCAACACTATATGTGTCGACCAATCAGAAGATTTTATTTTTACCACATATTCGTCGCTTATTTTTCCCCATGTGCTCAACGACGTCCGGCTGATGACGATGTAAATAGATGCTCAATAATAAAAAAGAAATTAAATATACATAATTGAATTGTCCTTTTTGCTCTTAATTTCTGGAAAGAGACAAAAACAGAGCAACTACAGTAAAATGTGTAAGATTTAAATTTGAATTATTCCCATTTCTATATTAGAAAAAAAATAGATGTTTTATGTGAATAATCATTTTCAATGAATGAGCCCTTTATATTTATATATCAGGAGAAGGTTCTATTCATGGAAGCCAACACAAAATGATGATATGTCACACCACCATGCTTTTACAGTAGCCCAGAATGGACAAATCTCTTGAGGGCACATGACAACTGAAGGCCATTGAGCTGCCACATGCAACTCTACCGAGAGACGTCACTAAATTCTACACAATGCACCTTTAACATTGGGCAACAATTCCATTCATCGAATGTGCAGTTTGGTTGTGAAATTCAAGATTTGGTCAATTTAAATTGTCCTTCTAGTTTAAAGGTGCAGTGAGTAGAATTTAGTGACATCCGCAGGTGAACTTGCATATTGCAGCTGACAACCCTTCCCTTTCTCACGAGTAGGAGAGCCTATGGTGTGGTTCCCCCACATGGTAATGATGTCAATCGGGCCCCCAAAATATTAGGGACCCACACCCAGGTCTGATGAGTGGGTCATTGGATATAATGGGGTTTCACCCACTCTTATGTTTCTGATAGAAACAATATAAGATCAGTGTTACCTTAGTACTCTCAATAATCTTGTGTGATGCTGATTTTCGAGATTTCCTCAACATTGTTTCCGATTACCCCTTATCAGCAGCCCACCCCCCCCTCACCTCATCCTGAAAGTGAGGCAGTGGTCTCCATGGCAACCAAAGCCCTCAAAGGCTGTACCTAATCCGCGGGAGCTTACCCAACTCTTACTTCTCGTAAGAGGGCTTTACCACAACAGCACCAATGCCAGAGAATTCTCCCCAAATATCCAGAGCCACTGTTTACGTGACGAGCAGCAGTAGCAGCGGGGGAGGAGGAGGAGGAAAACAAACCTGCAGCCGAGAGTGAGGAGTGCAAGGGTAACCGGTGAGCCAGGTTCTTCCAATCTCTATCTCTGTGTTTACATTTATCGGTGCAGCTTTTAGCAGCGGTTCCATCGAGGTGTTTCGCCGAGTCGTGTTGACCCGCTGGGTTGCGCCATGTGGGCGGATGCTGGAAAGTGTTTTTGCGAGAATTGTGTTGTGTTTGATCCTTGATGACTCAGATTATAACCAAGTGGAGGGATGATGGATTTTCAGCGCACCGGCGCTTTTGCGCACGTAGACTTGAAGTCAACACAACTTTTATCGCAAGCTGCTAAACAAAGGCAACGCTCCGACACGAGGAGTTCAATTACTATCAAACTAGAGCCAGTGTTTTGGGTCTTCATCTTGCTTTATTCCCTCCACAGTCTCCCCATTCATGCCCCTTCCCTCTGCCCCCGTCCTCCCTCTCACTTGCCTGCACTAATCTTTTTGTTGTGGACCGAGGGGCCCAGGCTTTGGCTGACCATTCGGCACAGTAAGGGTCGGAGCAGCTGAAGGGTGCCGGGCCACTCTGTCCTCCGTGCACCAGATCTGGCTGGGCCTATTATTAACGCCTCCCTCAGCGAGAACACATCCGCCGCTCTTTCTTTTTGTAGAGGCTTTTTGCTCCTCGTTCACCTCGATTGAAAATTTCCTCTCTCTCTTTCTCTCTCTCTCTCTCTCTCTCTCTCTCTCTCTCTCTCTCTCTCTCTCTCTCTCTCTCTCTCTCTCTCTCTCCCTCGCAGTTCTTATGCTTTTATTCTTTGTTCTCTCGTAGCCCTTAGCCAGCCCCGGGAGCTCGAGGGAGTCGGACGTCCCCCGCAGGAACATGCACTTCAGGAGCGCTCCACCTCTTTTGCTGCTACCTCTGTGTTTGTTTGTGGTGGAGGTGAGAGGGCAGGAGTGGGGCTACCTGGAGGAGGCTCTCCAGGCCTTGGATCTCCCCCTGGGGATGGACGACCAACTTCTGCTCCAGAGGAACAAAACCGGGGTCCTGATCTCCACGCTCCTCCAGGCGGTGCACTGTGCCGAGCGGACGGCGACCTCTCAAGACACCTGTGACAAGGTATGTTTACTCCTCTGCACCCGCTTCCCTGAATGCTCGTCGTGGATTCACCACATTCCTGCCTGCTTATTCCATCTTGTTATGGGTGGAATGCGGTCGAATGTGGAGGCTTAAGTCCTTGACCTGTAAGGGCATTCATGCTGAGTGGCTTTATCCATCACTTTGACATATTAAACTCCAGAGTATGGAGTCTGAGGTACCTCAAATGCTGTCAGCGGGATTAGCAAGCCTTGATGAAGAGATTCAGGAATTAAGAGAGCGACTTAATGTTTTCCAGCTTCACCCACTCTCTTAACCTTCTGTGTTTTCTGTGTGGGACCAGTCGGGCTCGCATTCAACAGCACAAAGCAGCATTCTCTCAACGCAAGAGAGAAAATGGGCCTTTCATCGAGCTCTTCCACTCTTTCCCATGTAAATATTTCACGAACCTCACATGACTCCATATTCCTGCATCCTTAAAGTATCTCCTCCCGTTCTCGGTCCAGTGCCTGACACCGGACGTCGCCCTCTCAGTGCTAGAGCATGATGGGAAGGCTTACCTCAGCGAGGAGGACTTCCAGCGCATCTCCACTGTGCTGCTGTACTACGTCATCAACTTGCCAGATCTGTGCCGGTCAGGTGTCGCCTCCCCATCCTCCTCATCCTCATCCAGGAACTATCGGTTCTACCTCCTGGCCCTCACCAGTCTCCACCCACCTGAAGACGCCCAGTTCCTCTCGCTCGGCGAAACGGAGAGTATTCTGCAGATCATCAACCAGCACTACGACCCCTCCGACCTCCAGGAGACGTCCTCCGATGTGCATGTAAGACTAGCAAGCTAACTAGCGAGGAGATCTGCACATGCCACTTCTTCTGCTGTTTCCTCTCCTGTCCCGCAGTGCATCGATGCCGCTCAACTCCTCCAAGACGTTGACGTGAAAGAGAACCCAGGGGCAGATGCGTTGTCCGTGCCCAGGGTGGCGGCGGCCATTATCAGCCACGTTCTGCAGGGGCGCTGCTTCAGACGCTGGAATCTGCCGTCACCGGCCTTCTTCACCAACTACATCTTCCAGTCCCTGAACCGTACCAGTGATCTGCAGATCATCGGTCAGTTCATTGATCTATATTAGACCATAGCATCATGTAGGGTTCAGTGACTTCTGGTGGTAAATACCTCACCCTAACTTTCTGAGACGGTAAGGGCATCTGCATCGTCCTTTGGCCAGATCTACCACCTGGTTTGACCTTTCTGAGCTACTGTAGACACATGGCAACCTCGAACTCTCTAGCACAGGGGCCACATAGGGCCAAATCCGATCTAAAGTGGGCAGGACCAGTAAAATCGTAGCACGATGAGCCATAAACAACAACAACTCCAAACGTTTCCCTTTGTTTTACTTGAATGATACTAGCGCCCCCTGAAGACACATGTCGATATATTTGCTACTTTATGAGGATGGGGAACTGGCTACTTTCCGACTAATCTGACCTCTAATCCCATAATGTCCCTTCTCATGTCAGACTTGGAGGAGCTGCTTCATCAGCTGGGCGTGGGTGGGGGAGGAGCATCTCTGTCTCACAACAGGAAGAGGCGTAGCCTCAAGCATCAGGTGGCCAGGTGTAACCATGAGACAGGAGCAGTGAGAGACTGGGCTCAGGTGAGACGTGAAAGAATCCACCCGCCGTGAAATGTGTGTGTGAACCTCACGTGACTCATCCCTGTATTTTCTCTTTCGAACCCAAACAGGTTTGTTTCTCGGCCAATCAGCTGGTGGATATTTTCGCCCTGGACCCTCATTTGCCCATCTCCAGGGTGCACTTCAGACAGATTTGCCCGGCCATTATTCAGCAGTTGCTAGGCGATGCCTGCGAGTCTGCCGAGGCAAAAACAAAAGGATCAGCACCCACTGCTCTGGAGAGTAAGACCTTTCACCTTGTTGTGTCAACACAAAACACAACATCACCACTACACAACAAACCAGCCTGTTCCCTCATGCCATGAAGTGAGCTGCTAAGTACAGTCAAATAAAAACAGGGTAAATTGCAGAAAGTTAGATAAAGTACTTTTTCTATGAAGGGCATTTAGTATTTTTTAAATAATTTCATTCTGAATAACTATTTCTTCAGATTTTTGTTTTTTTAATTGAACTTTGTATGGCTTTAATATTGTCTCTTCTTGATTGCACTGAATTAATTGAGGTTAAATGGTTACCATATCATTACTATGACTATTGTTGTCAGCCACATTATATATAATATGTATTTAAGTATGTATAGCAAAACTATTAAAGACATGGAAGAACAACAAGATAATATACTGTTTTTGACAATCCTTGTTTAAACATTGAAATATAAAATAAAATGGAATAGAAATGTAGAAACTGAACTTCGGGTGGGTTTTTGATACTTTAAAAAAATGTGTCTTAATCTTGTGTTGACCCCACCCTGCAGAGTATGGTTACAGCACTGCTGCCGTCCTGCTCATCACCGTGGGCTCCATGTTCGGTATCTGCTTGATCTTCTTTAATTCCTGTAAGGAGACGTACTCGCTCATCCTGCAGCTGTTCGTGGGCCTGGCAGTGGGGACTCTGTCAGGAGACGCTCTGCTGCACCTCATACCACAGGTGCCACCCCCCCCCCCCCCCCCCCCCACCCCCACCCCCAACCCCCCCCTCCCACACACACACACACACACACACACACACACACACACACACACACACCCACGGCACCATCCACACAACAACAAACAACACACACATTCTACAATCACAAATCTAATCTCCCACAGATTCTGGGTATCCATGACAACGCTCACCATCATGATGAGACCCACGCGGAGGAGAAGGAATATCTGTGGAGGATTTTGGGCATGATCGCTGGCATTTATGGCTTTTTCCTGATTGAAAGAATGTTCTCCCTCATCGTTCCCTCTCACGGCCACGTGAGTATTGTTCGCACTGACCTCTGAGATGTGTTGACGACCACAGTGCAGCTGGTCCAATGACTGTGATCCGTCTGCAGGGCCACGGTGACCTCCCCTCCGAGCTCAACTGTAACGGTCAGTCGCAGAGGGGAAAGTCCATCTCCACCATACAGCTGGTGAGTGTCGTCACCATCTGGTTTTCTTGGCACAGGGTCCGGATCACTGTCATCGAATCTATTATCTAGTCGTGGAGCAGGAAACCGATCAATGGTGTTTAAAGGTGCAGTGAGTCCGATTTTGTTCATCTCTCCAGCCAGAAATTAAATGTTGAGGATTCTTTCGAAAGGTGCAGTCTGTAAGATTTGGTGACATCTAGAGGTGAAGTTGCATGTTGGTTGACTGCAGTTAATTCATTCATTAAAACGGTGAAAAAGATGGTGATGATTAGCATGTCCAATCTGGGCTGCTGAATAAACATGGCAGCCCCCGTAGAGAGGACCAGCTTCTCATGGAAATACATATTAATTGGCTCATTTAAGGGTAATGGACATTAGGTGATTATATATTCAAGAAAAGGTCCGTATGTAATTGTTTTGTAACATTTTCAGAAGTGACAAAAATGATCGAAATCGTACGCACTGCACCTTTAAAGAGTTTAAAATTGCCTAAGTGAATTATTCCCACCATCCTTGAATATAGTGGGAGTGAGTCTGCTCCTTAGAGGGCGCCATGTTGCACCCGCATGTTGCACCATTCATCCGGAAATGGACACACTTCACCACTAGAGGTTGCTAAATCCCACACACTGTATCTTAAACAGAGTTTAACACACTCCTAAAAGCGATGACCGCATCCGACTCTGTTATCAAACATATAATGTAATTCTATTCACCTCACTCATGCCCCCACTCCCACTCTCACTCCTCCACCAGTGTTGTTGTTGTTGTTGTTGTTGTTGTTGTTGTGGTGGTGGTGGTGCTGGAGGGCAGTGACCACTCTTACAGCACATCAACACAAGCTCTACCTCCGAGCATCGGAATTCCAAACTCCTCATGAGCCTCATGGGGGCAGGGGGGGCCGGGGGGTGGGGGTGGGGGGGGAATCCATGGAATTCTGCTGAGTTCATCTTTAAACACGGGAAGAAAAGAGAGGAAGTTGATCCAAATTCACAATAATTCAATTTTCCAGTTGGGCCTTTATGTAACGGGAGATGAGGAGCGGTGAATTCTGCTGAGTTCATCTTTAAACACGGGAAGAAAAGAGAGGAAGTTGATCCAAATTCACAATAATTCAATTTTCCAGTTGGGCCTTTATGTAACGGGAGATGAGGAGCGGTGTGGGAGGGAGTGAAAGAGCACAGTATGTAGGATGATGGAGAATGAGAAGCACTGAATCATTCAGAAAACACTTGAACCATCAAAGTGCAGCGGAATGCACCGAACATTTCAGACGCGGAGATGAATTGCGCCGCTCCGGAAAATGCTGTGTTTGTTTTTGCCGCAGTTGAAAACAAATAAATCGTAGATTTGTTGAAAGTAGTGAATGTAGTGAATCTGTACGTGACGGTGGATCCCCGACAACGACGTTAGAGAGTAAACACTGTGAACGTACCGGCTTTTTCAACCGCTAATCTCGCGTGCTAGCGCGCTAACGCGGCACACGAGGTAAACGTGGCGTTAAACACCTACGCTCTGAGTATCTTAGCGCGCTAAAACGAGCATGTTTTTCCCTCGAGTGTATTGGCAACACAATCTCCCTCCACCTCACTGTCTCCCTGTGTCTCTTCACTCACAATCAAAGGTTGAGTGGGTTCAAAACTCTGAGCTGTGAATAATGGAGTGTCTCCTGCAGGGAGCCGTGGACGACTTGGAGTGTACAGAAATACCTCCTGAACACGAGGACTCCGGGAGTCCTTCACATGAGAGTAAGCTGCTCCAGTACGAGCTACACACACACACACACACACACACACACACACACACACACACACACACACACACACACACGAACATTGTCCAGCGCACTTTGTAATTAGTGGCTCAGCGGGACAGGGCGATTGTCTCGGTCCCTGGGCACCGGTTTTTGACGACACAACAAGCCGGGTCTTTGTGCTCCCCCAGGACGGGGGGTTCCTCTGCTGGCCCTGATGGTAATTGTGGGCGACAGCCTCCACAACTTTGCCGACGGCCTGGTGGTCGGGGCGGCCTTCTCCTCCTCCGCCGAGACCGGCATGGCCACCACCGTGGCCATCCTGTGCCACGAGATCCCGCACGAGATGGGTGAGAGGCCGCGGGAGCCGCGGGGGGCGGGGGGCTTGTTGTTCTTCCTCTCCGGCAGGAAACTGGGAGCGCTCTGACGGAGAGCAACGCGTCTGGTTTTTGTCTCGCAGGAGATTTCGCCGTGCTGCTGAGCTCGGGGCTCTCGGTGAAGACGGCGGTGCTGATGAACTTCCTCAGCGCCCTGACGGCCTTCGTCGGCCTCTACATCGGACTCTTCGTCTCCTCGGACACCGAGGTGCAGCAGTGGATCTTCGCCGTCACTGCCGGGATTTTCCTCTACCTGTCCCTGGTGGAGATGGTGAGTGGGCCTCGTTGATGAGCGCCGATGCCTAACTCCTCCCACTTCCTGGGTCGTCCAAAAAACGGGGCAAAGAGGTGGAGCACGGGTAGAGCTGGGGTGGGCACGTTTTTTTGGACCAAAACTGTAGCCATTTTAACATGGGAGTCTATGGGGATTGACTCGCTTTTGGAGACAGCCTCAAGTGGCCACCATATGAACTGCAGGTTTCTGTATTGGACTCAGACACTAGCCCTGGACATAATAATAACAATAATGATGATGATAGTCATAATGATAGAAATAATAATAATAATAATAATAATAATAATAATAATGATAATAATAATAATGATAATAATAATAATGATGATGATGATGATGATGATGATCATCATCATCAATCATCATCGTAACATAATGATAATAATAATAACAATAATAACAATAATACTAATAACAATAATAATAATAATAATAATAATAATAATAATAATAATAATAATAATAATATTAATAATAATGATGGTAATCATTTTGCTCTTCTTTTCTTTCGTTTCTCAGCTTCCAGAGATGAGTCGGGTGAAAACGGAGCGGCCGTGCCTCATGTTCCTCCTGCAGAACCTGGGCCTGTTGATGGGTTGGGCCTGTCTCCTGCTGCTCGCGCTCTTTGAACACAAACTCAGATTCTGAGGTCCACTCATGACGCACGACGTCTGTTCATACAGGATGTGAACTGGAATAACTGGTGACTGATTTATAGTGCTCTCTCTCTCTCTCTCTCTCTCTCTCTCTCTCTCTCTCTCGCTCTTTCAATTGTGACTTGTATATTTTGATCTGCTGCTGTGCATCACTGGGTTTGTGTTAGTTTGTGCACTCAGTCATGATTGGTGAGTTTTTTAACAATGTCATGAATCTGAGCTGGATGACACAGCAAATACAAAGTGTATTATTGTACAAATCCTTTATTCTTTTGTACTTTTAAACACAATGATGACCTATTTTTCTATGTCAGGTATCACAAGTCCCTGTATCTTGGCAAATCGGTTCAATTTAAATTTATTTGGGAATGTGGATTTTTTGTTTGTTTTTGCACAATGTTGTATTTGTTTAATGTAACTTTCCTCCCCCTTTTTTCCTGTAATATTTCAAAATATTTTCCAGGACATTTACAAGTAGGAATTATTGTGAATTACAAGAAAAACAAAAAGATTAATTTCACCTTAAGAAATAAATTCAGTTATTCGGACACATTGTTCAACAAAAATCCTTATTTCAACCTGTATTTTCCATCTTTATTGCCTTTAATAACAATTCAGTTACACTTTTATCTAATATTTTCTTTTATTTTACAACTTACACAATATTTCAACTTGTTCTTATCTGTCAAAAAAGAATTATTTATTATTTATTGCATTTGAAATTACAGTTTCATTCTCACTTTTAATCCATTCCATGAGTCCTAAAGCCCCTATACACCCATAATTAAACACAATCAATCTTGATATAATATAACTGTTATAATATAAAAACCTAATAAGAATCTCTTATATTAGAGTAGAGGACTAATACGTCTTTGTTTGACTTGAGCTGCTTTAAAATATAAGTGGTGTTTACAGGATTATTCCTCCGGTTCTTATCTCGAAGGCGCCGCTCTTTGTTTTTCGAGGCCTCTCTGCTGCGGCCACCTCCACCCACCTGAGCCATTTGTTCTCTCCCTCCCCCCCCCCCCCCCCC
>JAFBJT010108418.1:19955-30994 GCA_016785325.1 Chascanopsetta lugubris
GGTCAGACCTGAGAGAGAGAGAGGGAGAGAGAGAGAGAGGGAGAGAGAGAGAGAGAGAGAGAGAGAGAGGTCAAATCTCAGGTGGTAAAGTGGTGTGACCGCTGTGGTGTTGTTCGATACCTCCATCATCAGCCACCCAGTAAACATCGATGGTCTTCTTCCCCTGGCCGTTCTGAAACACTGTCTTCATCTGCTCACCGGCGCCTCGAGTGGAGGCATCATGAACTGCAACAGCAGAGTGAAACCTCAGCATTGTGCGTGTGTGTGTGTGTGTGCGTGCGTGCGTGTGTGTGCGTGTGTGTGTGTGTGTGTGTGTGTGTGTGTGTGTGTCCATCACTCTGGAACTTCACGTAGTTAGTAGAAAGAGAGAGAGAGAGACAGAGAGACATTGGGACAGAGAGAGAGAGAGAGAGAGAGAGAGAGAGCCCCTCCCCTACTCTGTGTGTATATCACCTTGCCAATGCGAACGATGGAGCCCCGCCCTCTGCTAAGTCCCTCCCCCCTCCCTGGAAGCTCTATCTCACCTGTTTCTACGTCACGAGGTCGTTGCTCTTTATCGTCCACATTCTCCTCAGGTTCGAATCCCGGATTCTCAGCTGGACACACAACATGTAACATGTTACACATACAACATGTAACATGTTACACACACAACATGTAACATGTTACACATACAACATGAAACATGTTACACACACAACATGTAACATGTTACACATACAACATGTAACATGTTACACACACAACATGTAACATGTAACACATCACACACAACATGTAACATGTAACACGTCACACACAACATGTAACATGTAACACGTCACACACAACATGTAACATGTTACACATACAACATGTAACATGTTACACACAACATGTAACATGTTACACATACAACATGTAACATGTAACACGTCACACACAACATGTAACATGTAACACGTCACACACAACATGTAACATGTAACATGTCACACACAACATGTAACATGTAACACGTCACATGTAACATGTTACACACAACATGTAACATGTTAAACACACAACATGTAACATGTAACACGTCACACACAACATGTAACATGTAACACGTCACACACAACATGTAACATGTTACACACACAACATGTAACATGTTACACATACAACATGTAACATGTTACACACACAACATGTAACATGTTACACACACAACATGTAACATGTAACACGTCACACACAACATGTAACATGTAACACGTCACACACAACATGTAACATGTAACACGTCACACACAACATGTAACATGTAACACGTCACACACAACATGTAACATGTTAAACACACAACATGTAACATGTAACACGTCACACACAATATGTAACATGTAACACGTTACACACAACGTGTAACATGTAACACGTTACACACAACGTGTAACATGTTAAACACACAACATGTAACATGTAACACGTCACACACAACATGTAACATGTAACACGTCACATGTAACATGTTACACACAACATGTAACATGTTAAACACACAACATGTAAAATGTAACACGTCACACACAACATGTAACATGTAACACGTCACACACAACATGTAACATGTAACACGTCACACACAACATGTAACATGTTAAACACACAACATGTAACATGTAACACGTTACACACAACGTGTAACATGTAACACGTCACACACAACATGTAACATGTAACACTTTACACACAACGTGTAACATGTTAAACACACAACATGTAACATGTAACACGTTACACACAACGTGTAACATGTTAAACACACAACATGTAACATGTAACACGTCACACACAACATGTAACATGTAACACGTTACACACAACGTGTAACATGTAACACGTTACACACAACGTGTAACATGTAACACGTTACACACAACGTGTAACATGTTAAACACACAACATGTAACATGTAACACGTCACACACAGCATGTAACATGTTACAGAAACAACATGTAACACGTCACACGCAACATGTAACATGTTACACACACAACACGTCACACACAACATGTAACACGTATTTTAGTAAATGTATAATCACCCCAATGTATGACTTGCTGTTTACATGAGCCTACAATGAGCCCTTTAATGTATATTCACTCCACCCTACGGGGGCCGCCATATTGTTACCGTATCCCAGAGTGGACGCACTAAACATCTTTTGAGTTTTAACGACAGCTGAAGTCGACCACCGGTTCTCCTGCGTGTTCAGGAGGGTGAGGGTGAGCTGATGGACACAACGTGCAACTTCACCTCCAGAGGTCACTAACCCTTACGCACTGCACCTTTAAACACGACACGAGTCTGCGTGATGCAAACCTTCAAAATCAAAATGGTCCCACGCGTCCAGCCCGTCCATCATCCTCAGGATGCACACACAGTAGTTGGAGTCGAAGGTATCGCTGGAGGAGGAGATGAATTTATGATCGTTTATGTTTACATTGTATTGATCGATTGATTGGTTGAATGATTGATCTGGGATGAACACTCACTTGACGGTGTTGACATAATCGTCAATGCTCTCAGGTGAGCTGTGCCTCCAGTTGGTTTTGAAGCCCAGGACCAGAGTGTTGGGCTTCAGTTTGCCGAGTCCGGACACCTTCACGTAAAACGTTTAAAGGTGCAGTGTGTAAGTTTTGTCACTTCATCTCTATCAGGGAACACAAACTATTACAAGACCATTACATACTGACATTTTCATAATCACCTTTTTAAATTCTAAATTAAAAATAAAATAAAATCCCTGCCACACGACAAAGTAAACTCCGCCCCTCCCTCACTGAAAAGCTCTGACTGCTCCGATTGGCCAGCATCTCCTAATCTCTTGTGATTGGCCGACTGCTCTCAAGCTGGTACAGAGAGTGCCCCGCCCACGACTGAGACTCTGGGCGTTGCTGTGACGCCAGCTAAAACAGGAAGTAGAGTGAATAGTAAACAAAGCAGCATACAACACCCGCATACGTGAAGACCAATCATGAGAAACGCCCCGCCCACAGTGTCGCTGTGACATCATCACAAACAGGAAGTAGTGAAATGTCAAGAGATAAGCCTCAGAGAGAGTTCCCCGACATTCAAGAGCGCCCCCTGGCTGTGGAACATGGGTGCTTTGTTAGACCCACATCCTGGTAACTGGCGACTGTGGTACCTGCAGCAGAAGTCGAGCCCCGGCTCTGAGGCTGTCGGCGCTGACAGGAGTATAAAACGAGCGCACCCTCCTCTCCTTCAACCACTTCACCGACCACTCGGCGGCATCACGGGGGCGACTCTGCCCCTCCTGCTCCTGCAGGGGGCAGCACAGTCATTAACATCCGTGTCCGGGCAACAGCTGATTGTATTTCTTAGGATTTAAAGCTTTAAAGGTGCAGTGTGTAGGAGTTTGGTCATTTCTAAAAAAAATATATATATATATATCACAAAACAATAGCATACCTGGTATTTTCATGACTTTATAATCACGTAGATGTTTTCTTTTTTCCCCATGAGCCTTAAATGAGCCCATTAATGTGTATTTACATGAGGAGGGCGGCCCTCTCCATGGGGGCGGCCATGTTTTTACCGCAGTAAAAGTGGACGTACTCGACATTTATTGAGTTCTAACGAGAACTGAAGTGGACCACAGCTTCTCCTGCATGTTCAGGAGGGTGAGGTGATGGACACAACATGCAACTTCACCTCCAGAGGGCACCCAGTCTTACAGACTGCACCTTTAAAATGTCCGTAGAAAAAGGTGAAGTAATGGCCGACCGTGATGACGTCACCACAGATCATGAGGCTGATGTTCTTGGTGAAGGTGTCGACAAAGTCCACCAGCGCCGGTCTCTGGTCCGGGGGTCCGGTCAGGACCAGACACTGCGGCCTGAGGCAAAAGATCACAGAGATCAACACATCGGAAAACACACTTTCTATCTCAACAACACGTTTCATTTAAAGGAGCAGTGTGTACGATTTGGTGACCTCTGGAGGTGACGTTGAGTGTTGCACCCATCACCTCACCCTCACATTTGGGGACATGCAGGAGAAGCTATGGTCGACTTCAGTTGTCAAAACTCAATCCAGGTTGAGTATGTCCACTCTGGGCTACTGTAAAAACATGGCGGCCTCCGTAGAGAGGAGCCGCTCCTCATGTAAATAAACATTAAAGGGCTCATTGAAGGGTTGTGGGACATTTTCTTTCTTTTTTTTTGGGGTGATATTTTTTTCAGAGGTGACTGAAAGGACTGAAATCTTACACACTGCACCTTTAAGTATCATATATCCCGGACATCTGATTGGTCACCTGAAGTTCTTGACGTGATCGTCCACATTGGACAGAGACACCGAGGACGACAGGGCCGTGTTGTATGTTCCGGCCTGGAAGGACGAGCCCCAGTTCACCTCTGTGGGTTTGAACGGATAAAGACTCACTTATAAGTCAAAGGTCCGAATCTGTTTTTATTCATTCATTTGTTTGTTTGTTTGTTTTTTACACCGACTTTGTTTGTCGTAGTTGACGTATCCGAACAGGAAGAGGGTCACGCAGGAAGTGGCGAGCGCAGCCCACCAGGTGAACAGGAACATGAGAACCAGACAGGTCAGCGCTCCAAACAAAGCCGTCCACTTACTGAAGTACTGAAATGACGGCCTCCAGCCTGAGGGGGGCGACAGAGAGAGAGAGAGAGAGAGAGAGAGCGAGAGAGACATTAAATACATAAACATAAATGTCCTGATCAGAGTCAAATTGATATTTAAGTATCTTAATGAAAATAAAATGGGGAAAGATTATATTATATATTTTATACTATTCTAACAATAGTAAAAGTAATAATCAAAATGTAAAAGAATAAAGATCATATCATGAAACAAAATATACACAGAATAAGAGATAAGACAAATATAACAATGAAAACGGAAAAATAAAAATAGAGTGATCATAATTAAATTAAAACAGAAATCCAAAATGAATGAAATAAAGTAAAAGTTGGAAATATCAGATCATTTAAATGATGTGTGTGTGTGTGTGTGTGTGTGTGTGTGTGTGTGTGTGTGTGTGTGTGTGTGTCTCACCGGGTGAGTTGGTGATGGAGGCGTGAAAGCAGCTGAAGTTGATGATGCAGTAGGAACACAGGAAGATGTTGGTGATCAAGGCTGCGATGGTGTTCAGGTCCGCTGTGGTGCCACACGAGGCGAGAGGGAGGGAGCGAGAGAGAGAGAGAGAGAGAGAGAGAGAGAGTCACACAGCCATATTTTAATTGGTTGTTTCCAACGAAAGCCCATTAAGCCACACCCACCGATCAGGACGAAGGCCACGGCGATGACGTAGCAGAGAAGATACGCCCGCAGCGGCACCTCATTTTTCCCATGAGCCTTTGCAAAGAATCCGATGAATGGGTACAAGTTGTCTCTGCACAGACTCTGGTGGACGGGGAAGGAAATGAAAAAATGAAAACCTCCATGTTAGTGGAAAAACCTGCAGCTCACAGAATGGCCACTCGAGGCGGTCGATCCCGGCCAACCTTCAAACTAGGACTTGGGTCTCGATCAGTCACATACGTTACCGTGACAACTGTATAGGGGCGGGGCTTATTTTTATTCTCTCCGGTGAAGGAACTGTGTATAATCAAGGGGCGTGGCCTCTTGAGTGACACCCGGGCTGACCTGTCAGCACCATGGGTGGGGGGTGGGGGGTGGGGGGCAGGGCCCACCCCCAGCTCCACCTGTGCTCCGCCTCTTGGCCGGTTTTTCGGACGAACCAGGAAGTCGGAGGGGTTAGGCATCGCCAAGATGGCCGACGAGTGACACGCCCACCACGAGCCTCATGAGCACTCGGCTGCGTCCATCTTTAGAAACAGATCTCACCTGGAAGATTTTGGGAGCAGAAACCAGGAAGCCCAGAGCCGACGACAGCGTGGCCACGAAGGCGCCGGCGGAGTTGAGGTAGTAGAAACCCGCCACTTGTCCCGGCACCTGTTTGGAAGGACGGCCATTTTTAATTTGTGTGAAACTGACGAGTCGTGTTTTGACGGTGGCCCATTACAGACAAACCTTTGTCTTTTTGTCTTTCAACGATAATTGACGGCCAGGAAGTAAAGGGCGAGGTGCGGCGTGCTCAGCCGCAATATGCGACCTCACCAGCAGACGTCACTAAATCCACCCACACTGTACCTTTAACGGAGAAGCCATAAACAGCGCTGTAACCCAACCGATCCGTACCTTCAGACTGTTGGCCAGACCGTAGCGGCACGACTGCGCCTCCATGCAGTCGGTGAAGTTCCAGCCCAGGTTACAGGCCACACCCACACAGCTGTCAGTCACGTTCTGGCTCAGGGCGTGGCCGATGTCTCCGGAGGCGTCCCGGACGACACATGCACCTGGAGCCCGAGACCAAAGCACATGTTCTCACCACGATTTATCGCTTTAAAAAAAACAACAACTTTTAAAACCCACATTTCCTGAAATTCAGTTGAAGAAATTCTTAAAGTAAGAAATGGAAGATTCTCTCAACCTGCTTTAAGCTGTGATGCGCCTGATTGGACAGTCCTGTGTCACATGATCGACTTTTTACGGCAAAATCTACGAATGTCTTTTAGATGTTCATGCAATTTCGTGCTAAGGGAATCATACAATACGCTGATGACACTGTCGTTTACATGAATGATCAATCCTTCAGTCCCACACGCTGAGAGTCTGAATCCCCTGGACGAATCAGTAGAACAGGAAGCTGTGTCGATCATGTGACCCCATTCAAGCCAATGGAAGTGCAGCTCATACGGCGTATAGAGCATGCTCGGTAGCCTCGCTCCCATAATGCATCGGGGCTACGAGAATGATCGGTTCCAATAGCTGCCCGTGGTTTCTGGGCTTATTCTGACCTCTAGGGACATTTCCAAAATAAAAGCATCACATTTGAAAAAAAACAACAACAATGGTCTCCAAGGAGTCCTGCAAAGAGTTTTACAGGCGTCTAAATCACTGTCGAGGTCTGTGGGACGAACGCTGTCTGGGCCGCATGGGGATTTTTGCTGTCGTTGCAGTACCGCGAGTGGCCACCGAGAAAAGAGTTAAAAAAAAACTCAAAGAGTCGAATGAGCTCCGTCTTACCGGCGGTGACAGAGACGGCCAGGAAGGTGAGGGTGGTCCACACGATGGCCATGAGGCTTCCTCTGGGAACGGCGGCGGCCGGGTCCTGCGAACGCAAAGCACACCCGAGTCAGCGCTCAGCGCGGGCGAGGCGGCGCCATGTCGGCGTAAGAAGTGAGGGCGCGTGACTCTGCCGCACTCTGAGGTCTCCGCAGATGTTGACTCCGGACAGGAGGCCGATGGTGGAGGGGAAGAAGAGGGCGAACATCTGGAGGAAGCTGCCCTCAGGTCCTCGCCACGAGGCCTTCAGATTGGACACGAAGATCTCGCCTGGGGGCGGGAAACACACACAGTTCTACCACTGGATGTCACTGTTTCTGGCCTCTTGTGGGGAGGTTTCAGACGGCAGCCCAAAAAAAACTAAATGTATCAGAAAATTCAGAAAACAGCACTTAAATAATCATTCTATTAAAATGCATTGCACTTCGCTAAATGTACTTATTTACTTTCTCACTTAATTAAGATTGTATTGTACTTAAACGTTACGTAAAACTGTACTGGAGTAAGAAATGTACTATATATGATTTTTTTTTTTTTAAATCAAGTTGCATTTATTTTATTTATAATTAATTCAGTCCTTTCATGTGATGAAAAAGTATATCAAAATAAACATGACGCGTCCAACAAATTACAAAGACAACAAAAACAAACAAAAAATCCTACACAATGTACCTTTAATTAGATAAACAGTAGATTTTGCTTGAACTGGCATCAGAGTATTGATTGATTCCTCTGAATTTTCTCAGGTCCAACAGAAACAGATCAAGCAGAGACTCACTGCGGTAGCCGAAGATGCCCTGGGCCTGTTTGTGGGGGGCGGGGCTAACCACCGAGCCAATGAAGTAGTTGCAGAAAGAGGCGGAGTAAACGAGCATGAAGAACAGAACATGAGTCTGTGGAGACGAAGAGAAACCGAAGTCAGAGGAGGCGACGTTCAGGCGTCAACAACATGTTTCAGGAAGTCAAGTTCACCTTCGACGCCCACTTCACCCCGGCCAATGACATGAGCAGGAGGAGAGTGACGGTGACCACGCCCACTATTCGCGCGTCGTTGACCGAATCCACCATGACGGCGCCAAACTCCTGCATCCGCCAATCACGTTGTCGTGGTTATTATTATGATGGGATATGGAACGACTGGGCACGAGACAGGATGTTGGTGAAATACCTGCTGCAGGTCGCCGACCACCTCCGCAAAGCCCACCACGCACAGCGCGCAAGCTAGCGTGTTAGCGAAGGACAAGACCACGCCCACTGGCCCGCCGATCTCCGGACCCAGAGAGCGGGAGATCAGGACGTAGAGCCCGCCTTCACATGGGGGGGGGGGGGGGGGGGGGGGGGGGTTCAAATGATTCTAATTCCACTTTAAAACACATTGTCTTATTTTGAAAACTGCCCTCACAGGAAGTGACTGACCTGAGGTCACCCTGCCGTTGGTGGCCAGGGCAGAGATGGAGAGAGCGGTTACCGTGGTTACCATCATGGACATGAGGATTATGAGCCAGGTCAACACTGACAGGAGACGGACCCAGAGAGCGGGAGATCAGGACGTAGAGCCCACCTTCACATGGGGGGGGGGGGGGGGGGGCTTAAAAAAATTTGGGCGTTCAAATGATTCTAATTTCACTTTAAAACACATTGTCTTATTTTGAAAACTGCCCTCACAGGAAGTGACTGACCTGAGGTCACCCTGCCGTTGGTGGCCAGGGCAGAGATGGAGAGAGCGGTTACCGTGGTTACCATCATGGACATGAGGATTATGAGCCAGGTCAACACTGACAGGAGATAAGACATTTAAGCTTTAAAGGTCCAGTGTGTAAAAGTCTTTTTCTCTTCACCACCAGGCGGCACTGAATCCTACATAGAGCTGATTCAATGACAATGACCCGAACCCACCAGCTTGACCCCTTGTTGTCGCCATAACAACAAAGATCTTATCTTTGTCAGAGACACTCAACACACTGTAAACAATGTTATTTAAAATGAGTGTGTGTGTGTGTGTGTGTGTATGTGTGTGTGTGTGTGTGTGTGTGTGTGGGAGACTCACTGATGCCGGCCTGAGAGGTGATCCACGAGAGGCGGAGCAACAGGACCACGCCCCACATGTTCAACATGCACCGGAACTGAGGTGAGAGAGGACGAGAGACTGTTGTTGTTAATTGGAGAAATAAAAAAGAAAGAAAATTCTAATGTAAATAATACAAATAAAACGTTAATATTTATTTCAAGGGGGGGAAAATTCGACAAAAATGATTCTATTACTTTTATTATGATTATTATGACGATGATCATCATTGTTATCGTTATTATCATTAGTATTATTGTACTGACAATATATTAGAATATAGCATTTGTCCTATAGATCATAAACACTATATTATTATCATATTTTATGTTACAAAATATATGTTGTAATGATTAAAAAATAAAATAATGATAAAAAAAAATGTAAGTAATAATAATGTCTAATAATGATTGAAAAACAAATATTCATTCATTTCTTCAACTCACCATGACGCCAGTGATCCAGTCATATTTAGCCGTCGCCTTCTCCTGAGCCCCGCCCACCTCTCCTGTGACTGGCCGACTGTGGACTGTGGTGGGCAGCGACACCTCCACCCCCTGAGGGACACAGGGTTCAAACACAGACACACACGCCGGGCGACCTGAGACAAATCCAACATGGCCGCCTCCGTGGAGAGGAGCTGTGCTTACGTGGAAGGCACTGCGTAGGGCCTCCAGCGAGGGCCGGCCCCCCGGCTGCATGCGCGGCAGCGTCCTGCTGTAGTGGTCCATCTGCGGCACCAGGTCCAAGGTGCTGTAGATGGACGAGCGCCGCCGCTCCGTCCGGTCGCCATGGCGCTCGGAGTCACTGCAGGTCGACACAAAGACATGTTGTTATTTCAAAACAGTGTAAATAAACAATACGAAATGGCGGGGTGGGGTGGGGGGTGGGGGGGTTTGGGGCGGGGGGGGGGGTGTACCTGGACTCCATGCCGGAGACGGTGAACGGGAGACCGTCCCCGTTGACCGAGTAGCGGCGCAGTCCGTCCTCATCCATGGAGAAACGGACGCGGGGCCGGACGCCGGGACTCAGCCGCTCACGTTTGGAGGTCAACTGTCCCATGACTGAGCTCCAGAGTCCTGTCTGACAACATGGAGGAGGGTGAGACGGGTGGAACGTACGGCCCGCGGGCCCGAAGCGGCCCCACGGAGGTTTTCATCCGGGCCCCAATGACAGAGAAGACTGTATTTTACTAGAATAAAGATTCACTGCCATTCCACATTTGTCCACCGGGGGCCACATACAACAGATTCGTCTGTGAGTTCATTTTCAAACGATATTTTTTTTTTTTTTTTTTACAATAAATCGTCATTTATTTAAATGTAACCTTATGTACATTATATACAGTGCGCCGTGTATTACTTTGAATTGAAAGTAAAGCAACACGTACTAGTATTTCTTACCTGATGATTTCACATACAAATATTTGGATGGAAAAATCTGAATTTTGCTTTGATGTGAAATTAGGTTGTGTATATACATAAACACAATTTAACAATTTAACATCACATTAAATCATTTTGCAATTTTTGGGTCAATTTACCGAAATGATATAAAAAAAAAAACAAATTGTCGAACATTTCATCAAATGAAACATGACGACACATGATTGTACATTTGAATCATACGAAAACGAATAAATGTCACACACTCACCTGTTTCCTGGCCGAGGGAAAATGCTGCATCGGCAGATTTTCACACCAACAGTTTTATACCCACAGCCCCTCCCCTTAGACCCCGCCCACCCCAACCCCCCCACCCCAACCCCCCAGCCCACCCAGATGTCAGCGTGTGGCAGTGTGTGGTGTAAACACATGGGGGGTGTGT
>JAFBJT010108418.1:31304-42761 GCA_016785325.1 Chascanopsetta lugubris
ATATATATATATATACATAAGTATATTTTACACTCAACCTGACGCTCCACAACAAGTGAAGGCAAAATCCAAAACAACAGCGACTCAGCATTGAATGTTTCAGGTCATGTCAGAGATTGTATCTGTTTTTGTTGACACAGCTCGGAGGCGACAGGGGCCATCAACACGTATGTGATGTGATAGTAAACAAGTGTGCGTGTGTGTGGGGGGTGTGTGTGTGTGTGGAGGGGGGTGTTACTGTGTTATTTCTTAAGGTGCTGTGTGTAAGAGTCAGTGACATCTAGTGGCAAAGTGAAATGTTGCAGCTGTGGAGAGGAGGAATGTGACGACTCTGCAGAAAAACAGCCAAAGAGGACAAGTACTCAAATGTGAATAAGCTCTATCCTGAATCACTGGCTCCGCCCACAACTGACACGCATCCCGCTGCTGTTCACCAAAGAGCCTGAGGGGGGGCGGGCGACGGTGTCGCTCAAATGAGGTCAAGAGCGAAGGGTGCGGGGGTCACCGAGGAGGACCACCCGCTCCTATGATACGTCGCACTGCATCCATCCATCTGACTCAATCTGTTTCCATGGCAACGATGAAAAGAGAAAAAAAACAAACGCAAAAACAATGAGACAACTTTTGTGCGTCAGAGCAACGACACGTTGACGATCGTGTCAAACCCCAAAAATCACAACATTTCAGAAGTGGTGCAGAATTGGAACAAGACGTTCCCAGAATGAGGTCGTGAGAAGCCACAGCAACACTTTGCGCAACCGTCGCGTCCTATTTAGTGTTTTTTTTTTTCTTTTCTTAACGTAAACAACTTCCTGTCGCAGAGGTCGGCTACAGGTGAGCTACACGCTTAGCACCGATTCGGATTCTGAAGGGAAACCAAGAAAGAAATATCTGAAAAAGATGAAATACATTGGTTTGTGAGCGGACGTTCAGCTGGACGGTGAATAAGGAGGAGACTGAAACTCCATGACGACCGTTATGAAATAACAAAGTGAAAAACAGTGAAAGGGGGAAAAACACGTCTGAAGCAATGTCACATTTCTGCCACTGAACACAGCTCCGGTAAAGTTCCACAAATGTTGTTTTGTAAAACGACATTGTGACAAAACTAAAAAAAAAAAAGTTTGGGTGTAAGCGGAGAAGGTTTTATTTAATTCTAAGAATGATATTTTTTTATGTATAAAAGTATTGATATTTTACGAGGTCTTACACATCGCGCCTTTCACGAGAATGTAGCAATATGACTGGGATTTTTTTTAGATGCCAGTGACTGAGATACTTTCAATACACGTATTGTTTACAATATAAGATAATTGTTAAAAAGATGGTCATAAAAATACAACTTTTTTTATTGGCTTGTAAAAATAGATGAAACCTTAAACAGGAAACATCGACCGGATTTTTTAAAATGGCCGACACACGAACAAAAAGCTGAGCATCGTAAAACTTTATAACTTACAGACCTAAAAAAAAAGCAAAAAATATATAAAATAAATATAATTGGTTTATAAACAAAGTCCGAGTAAAACTGCCGAGTCATCACTCCAGCGGCTCGGCGCTAGCCCGAGCCTCCTCGGCCACATTTCCCGCCTCGCTGTGGCTCCGCCCCTTGCCCTTGCCTCTGAAGGGACTGGCCAGTTTGACGGACAGCGAGTGCAGGATGGTGGTCTCGTCCCGCGAGCTGCTGCCACGGCCGCTGCGCCCGAAGGTGGAGGTGGTGCGACTCTCGGAGTTGGTGTCGTCGAACAGTTTGCCCATGAAGCTCAGGCCGGCCTGGCGGATGTGGGAGCTGCCGGCGAACACGTAGAGGATGGGGTTGACGGCGCTGCTGAAGTAGGCGAAGGCGGTGACGTTGGGGCGCGCTCGCAGCGCGGCGCCCTCTATTGTTTTGCTGCCCATCAACACGCCTGCGACCTGAGGGAGGGAGGAGGTAAACACGAATAAATGAATGAACAAAAGCTGATATTCAAATATTTACACCGAGCCGTGTCAGGCTATCTAGGGTAGCCTTTGGATTGATGGCTAGCTAAAATAGCATCACTGAGACGCACATTGCAGTTCCTTGTTTGGCCACTTGGCGTGGTACTGTCATTCGCAGAATCTTTAAAACACGACCTTTATTCTTTGATCAGCTGGCTGGCAGTCATGCTAGCTCGCTAGCTAGCCTGTTTCCAGCCATGTCGAAAAATCCTAAGCAAAGCTCGTATCCTTGTAAACCTAATTCATACGCCCGAAAAGTAGAATCGGTAAGTACGTCGAGGTGTTTCGACGTGACACATTAGAGACACGGCGGCGCAACATGGCGCCCTCTAGTGGCGAGGAGCCGCTCCTGATGTAGATGTATCAGGCCGGACCCGTAAACGTTGTACTGGGAGGCGGACAGCGAGCGAGCGTCACCTCTATGACGTTGACGATGTGGTACGGCAGCCAGAAGGCGGCGAAGGCGGCGATGATCATCAGGATGAGGCGGCTGCCGCGGGCGCGGCGCTGGAACATGGCGCTGCGCAGGCGGCAGATGACGGAGGCGTAGCAGGTGTTGATGAGGGCGAAGGGCAGCAGGCAGCCCATCACGGTCTCGAACACGTACTGGAAGACCCGGTGGCCCACGCTGTTCCAGTGGTGCACCTTGCACAGGTGCAGGGTGTGGTTGTTCGGTAAGGGCACCTTCAGATTACTGTCGGGAGGAAGATACGCAATTACGCAAGTACACCAGTGCCTACATGTTCACCAGCAGGGGGCGGCAGCGTGGTTTGCCGGTATGCTAGCGGTGTTTCCCGGAATGAAAGTACTTCTGTTTGCGCTATTTATTTGTTTAGTTACCTTCGGACGTCAATAACGTACACACATGCATTGGTGAAATTGTGCAGCTAGTGATAAACGCACAAAAAAAAAAAATCAATAAAAATAAATTAATTCAGCTTGAAACTTTTATTTTGAAACAGGAAGTGATGTAAACATTTGTGATATACCCCACAGTATCGCAGCTGAGAGGGGAATGAACCTCAGCTGAGGTGATCAAGAGGCTCCCTGGATGCTACGGCGTCTCACGACTCACTCTAGTGGTAGAAAAGTGGTATTGCAGCGCGGCCATTCTCGCACTCTACAGTTATCATCCACACACAGAACGACTCTGGTGGCTCTAATGAAGTATTACGCTAGTTTCTGGATAGTTCAAGATACCGAGGACGACGGGAGGTTGTACGTTGGAGTCTCACCTGCGGTAAAACGGCATCGGCAGCGCCAGGATGAACGCAATGGTCCAGACGGCCAGCAGGAGGAGCAGCAGCGGCCGCTTGGTCCTCAGTCTCTGGGACAGGAAGGGTCTGGTGACGGCCAGCCAGCGGTCCATGCTCATCAGGCAGATGAGGTAAATGGACACGTACATGTTGACGTTGGACAGGTAGTGCACCAGCTTGCACGCCGCCGAGCCGAACTCCCAGCCCCGCCCTCCGCCCAGGTAGCGCAGGAACAGCGGCGCGCTGAGCAGCACAAAGGCGTCGGCCGCCGCCAGGTTCAGCACCAGGAGACACGTGACCGAGCGCTTCCTCACCTGGCAGAGTCCGGACCAGACCACAAACAGGTTCCCGGGGAAGCCCAGCACGAAGGCCAGGGACAGGATGGCGATGCCGATCTGGGCCGAGAGGCTGATGGGCACGGAGGCGGGACGCTGGGCGGCGGCGGCGGCGGCGGCGGCGGCGGCGGGAAGGCTGAAGTTGAGATTTGATGCCATCGTGGACACGTTGGGCTTCGACGGCGCCTGAGAAACAAGAAACAGGATATGTTGAACGGAGGTTTGTCACATGAGGATGTGGCGACACCGACGCACGTTGTGCAACGAGGCCCATTTTTGTGTGTTTGCATCATCTTGAGTAATTTCATCTTCAATCTTTTTTTTTATTTCATAAAAAGGTGAATATATAATTCAAACATTATATAATTCCACAGTCTTTGACTTTGTATTTATCTGTTTTGTTTTCATCTTGAATTCTTGAACATTTCGAAATATAAATACTTTTTCAAAATCTTAATAGTATGAATATAAATCTTCAAATTGTAATCATAACATCTTTCACAATGTGTTTTTAATTTCCATATTTTTGTAAAGATTTTTTTAGTTTTTTTGAAAATTGAATTCGAATTTTTTACCTTCATAACTACAACACAAATTTCAATATTTCTAAATTCTAAAATGTACTTTAATATAGATTAAAAGGTTGATTGAACAAGTTAAGAGTAAAACAATACAAAATAAAATAAAAATAAGAAAATAGAAGATATTCTATCTTCAAATAGAAAAACCATAATTGACAAATAGTAATGTGAAATATTGCTGAGTTCTAATATCTTTTCTTCCCCGTTATGGAAGAACAACATCAACAATAACCTTCATCAGAACAGAACGAGAGGAGACTGACCTTCAGCTGCAGATGTCTTCAACACAGTGAGTGTCAGTGACTCTGTCAGTGACTCTGTCAGTGACTGAGCTCTGCGGCAGAGACAGAATCTTATAGGGGACGTTTGGTAACAAGGGTCATGTGAGGGGAAACCCGGCGACCGCAAGATGCCCGTTTGAGCTCATCGCTGCAGGTGATGTCGTCACTGCTCCTCCTTATACTGTGGTGCGTTATACTACGACTCCGACTGGAGATGCAGGTATGTACGGCGCAGCTGTGGAAAGAGTCCACGCGGCATCTGCCCCTGTTTGAGCAGCTTTGTGTTTGAGGCAGTCAGCCAGAAAATACACCTCAAGAGACCGAGCACTGAAGGTGGAGTCGGTGATATGTCTCTTATCTCACTGGCTTCGTCTGCAGCGGACACCGTCCGAGCAGCCGAGCAACCGTCCCACCCACCAACAGACCAACCCGACCCGCTATCTGGTCCGCCGACCGTCCAACGGGGTGGCGCCCCCCCCCCCCCCCCCCCCCCCCCCCCCCCCCCCCTCCCCCCACCCGCAACCCCCCCCCCCCCCGTCCAACCAACCCACCGATTGTCCAGTTGACGGAGCAAGACAGCGACCCACCCACCCACCAACCAACCGCTTCACGGACCAACAGAGAGACCCATTCACCAACCGACTGACCGTCCGGACCACCGTTCGACCAACCGCCTGTTTGATCAATGGACAGACCGAGTGACCCACCCCACCCACCGCCCCACCCACCCAGTCACAGATAAAAAAAAATAAGAAAATACTTGACTTTGAGTCAAAGGGATGGAGATTGCGGCGTCAGATCATCGACAATCTCAAAACTTGGTGCTGCAACATGGCGGCCTCTGGTGGAGAGGACCTGCTCCTGATGGAAACCTGGAGCGGTCGTTCAAGAACAACTGGCAACACATTGGAAATGTCACAGAGGAAAGAAAAGCTTTACATCAGTTAAGTTCAGTCGGTGTTTCTGCACGAAAGGTTGCGAAATGGTTCTGGAGAGTTTCTATCGAACAGCTCAGGACGGCGTCACGGCGGTGAATGAGTGAGGTGGTGAATGTTCCAGTAAAAATCTGGATCCTGTCGATACACGACCCTGCACCTCATACTTCTGTTGGAGTACTTTGCCCTGCTCTTGCACCAGATGTTCTTTTTTTTTGTGGCAGATTTACATCATACGCCGTCTTTCCTCACGTCTCAGGTCGCAACAATAACAATATCATGGCTGAGAAAAGCCATATATGGCGATGATTTAAAGGTGCAGTGTGTACGACTTGGTCACCCTCACTCTTCTGAACACGCAGGAGAACCTGAGGTCAACTTCAGTTGCCAATAAAACTCCAAAGACGTTTAGTACGTCCACTTTTACCACTGTAAAAACATGGCGGCCCCCCCGTAGAGAGGACCCCTCTTCTCATGTAAATACGCATATTGAATTGAATTGAATATATGCGCGCATTTTAGGGACATTGAAAAAAATAAAACATTTAGGTGATTATAAATCTATGAAAACCTCAGTATGTAATTGTTTTAGTAATATTTCTTGACAAAAGTGACCAAAATCGAACAAACTGCACCTTTAAGGAGACATTTCCACTTGAGTAAACAGAACTCAAACTCACCTCTCAGATATTTACACACTGTAAAAAAATAAATAAATCACAAGAACAAATGTTTGCAAAAGATTGATTTAAAAAAAACAAACAAAAAAAAGGTTTCATGTGGTATTTACAGTGAACATGCGCGACCGCTTGTCTTCTGGGGGACGCGTCTTGTAGGAAAGGGTGATGAAGCGATAACAGTTTTCTCTTTGCTAGCTAACAGAAGCTACTGCTCGTGTCTCATTATACATGCGGACGCTGAGGTTCGTCAACACCTCCGACACAACAACCGTGTGACATTACGACGCCTCCGGCAGCAGGGGCAGGGTGCCAGGCCTCGCTCCCGCCAACGGTCGCTGGCGATCAGGCAACAGCATCTTTTGGAAAGATCCCCTGGCTCCTCGTCCCTACTTGCCGTTCTTCTCCGGTTTGACGTTGGAAGTCGAGTTGGTGAGCGACTCCCGTTGTTTGTCCTTGAGCACGACGGCGTCCGCCTCCTTGTCCCTGTCGCGGCTGTTCTGGCTGTTCTGCCGGCTCTTCCTCGTGGCCTGGTCGATGGCCGTGCCCTCGAACAGGCGGGCCATGAACTCCAGGCCTTCCCGGCGGATGTAGGACTTCCCGGCGAAGAAGTAGAGGACGGGGTTGACGGAGCTGCTGATGAAGGCGATGGAGGAGGTGACGGCGCGGCTCTTTTGCCATATTTCACTCAGGCTGGTGGACGGAGAAGAGGGCGGAGGAAGCAGACGACATGATAACTTCGACTTAATGCACATAGCAAATATTGGGATCATTCTTGTTTACATTTGAGCCCGGGGTGATTGGCGTAGCATAGCATGTTCATAAACAGCTAGCCTGCCTCTATAAAGTTAGCATGATACACAACCGGCGATGCTAAGTTCAATGAACTGCCTTGCACAAGGGCACAACCGAGTGACAGATCCTTACGGATAACTTGCGCCAGCCTTGTTAGCGACAGGCACGGATGTAGCGTTATACCCGGACACAGTGTTGGAGCCGATGAAAGCGTCTCACTGGCACAAACTAGCAATAGGTAACTTGCGAAAAACAATTCATCCATGTACTCTAGAAACAGGAAGTAGTCATAGCTAGCTAGAATAACATAATTGAAGAGCACATTGCACTTCCTTGATGGCCATAATCTTGAAAACATGACATATACTCTTCGACAAGCTGATTGACATAGTTTGCAAAATTCGGAAGGTCATGCTAGCGAGCTAGCTTCCACCCATGTCCGAAATGCTAAGCCAAGCCAATATCCTTGTAAACCTAGCCTTACGCTATCGTTAGCTTCATCACTTACATGTGTCTTACTCGACCCTCTGGCCACATCGCCCAGGACACCTGTGAGTGACACAAAAAAAAAATTGTAAAAATTCAAATCCTCGGCGTTCGCGAACTTCCAAACAAAAGCATGTGACACTCACTTGAATGATGTTGATGATGTGGTACGGCAACCACAGGAGGCAGAAAGTCAACACGATGGCCAGGATGAGCTTCTCGCTGCGAATCCGACGTCGGAATTTGGTCTGTCGGATTCGACGTAAGATGCAGATGTAGCTAACTAAAATGACACCGTATGGGATCAGGCAGCCGAGCACGAGCTCCAGCGAGTACTGCAGGACCGTCTGTGAGGAGGGGAGAGTGGAGGGTCAAGTAGAATTTGAATATGAGATTATATAGAGAATATGAGATTATTGGGAGCAAAGATTGTGAGATTATGGAGAGAGATTATCAGGAGTTAATATGAAGAGAATATTGAGATTATATAAAGAGGGTTATGAAATTATAAACATAAAAGTATTATGAGACTAAAAAGATACTACAGAGAGATGCAGAGAGATTAATAGAAAATTATATATAGAGTGTATCATGAGATTATAGAGTATTATGAAATTAGAAAAAGAGAATATGATGAGATTGTATAAAGCGGTTTATGAGTTGAGAATTATGAGATTACATAAAGGTAATATTGGGATTAAATAAAGAGATTATGAGATTATATAGATCATGGGATTTCATGAAGCAAATATTATTAGGTAATATAAAGAGATTATTGACATATGGACAATTATGAGATTACATGAGATCATATAAAGAGAATATAGTATTTTGAGATTAAATGAGAAGATGAGATACTATAAAGATAATTTATGAGATTACAAACAGAGTATATTGAGATAGAGAGAATATTTTGAGATTATATATATATATTTTTTTTTTTTTCTTTTCAGAAACAGTATTTTGAGATTATCATTCTTAGGAGAAAAGAATATCACGGTTTTCTTCCCCCACTCACATCCTTGTCCTGGTCATGGAAGGAGTCGCACACGTTGGTTCCCTTGATAAACCTCACGTCCCTGAAGATGATGGCCGGCACCGAGGCCACGATCACCAGCACCCACACCACGGCCAGCACCCGCCGTATAGTCCTGGGGCCCGTGATGGTGCTGATGCGCTGGGGCCAGATGACGGCCACCACCCTGTAGAAGCTCATGAGCATGATGAGGTGGATGGAGGCGTACATGTTGGCCAGACACAGGTAGAAGAGGATCTTGCACATGGCTTGTCCGAACACCCAATTCTTCATCACCAGGTAGACCACGAAGAACGGCGTGATGGCCATCAGCGAGCCGTCGGCGATGGCCAGGTTGAGGATGAGGAGGGTGGTGATGGACTGCTTGCGGGCGCGGGCCAGGATGGTCCAGATGACGAAGACGTTGCCGGGGAAGCCCACCACGAAGACCAGGCTGAGGATGAAGGCTCCCATGTTGGTGCTAGCGTTGCTGCCCAAGATGGTTTCGTTTCCCGCCAAGACGGGCGGGGAGTTGTTGTTGTGGAGGCCCATCTCCGGTGACCTGCGGAGCAGAGGAGAAGCGTTTTGGAGGTGCGCTCGTTTCGTACCACCAGAGTGTCCCATCGAAAGCCGTTGTTTTTTTTTTGCGAATCCGTCACCGTGAATGTTTACAAATGCAAGTGTAAAACAAACAATGGTTGCTTTAGGTGACGAGTCAAAGGAACCGTTAGCATCCAAGCTAACAACATACCTGCGTCTGCCTCCCAGGCACCAGGCGCCACCTACTGTCACGTCCAAGTATTAACAACAAATGATCACATGCACATCAGTCTCATTTTACGAGATAAATAACAAGAAAAAACGGGGAATATCGATAAATGTGAGTATTGTAAATCTGGTGCTCATCCTACCTGGTTACTCTGCAATAACGACTTTTGAATGATTGGTGTTATTTGTCATTAATTGCATGTCCCGCTTTTAATCTGTGAAAATGTACAGTGGGTGTTTGGCGGCACCTAGTGGTGACATGCACATTGCAGCTGAATAGATCAAACGGAAACCAACTGTAGTCAAATGAAGCAAACGCCAACAAAGCAAAACGGGCTTTTTTTGGTCATTTCTTACGGCAACATGACTCAGCGGTTTCCTGCTACGACTGAGGAAAAGCATTCCTCGGTTCTCCCTCTCAGATTTGACCGGGGGCCAAAAATGAGAACACAAGTATGTATTTGTGTACACGACATGTGGGAGTGTGGCGCAAGTGTAACAGGTTTTAACGGGGAACTTTAATTCCTGACGAACGAGACCAGACACGAACGCCGAGGAGCAACGGCCGCCGGGGCCGAGTGGAGATACAGTTTCATGGTTTCATGTACTTCACTTTTCCTGTAGTACACGATATCTGATATGATTTACACAAGTAAATAATGGTGGTGCAGTATAACGGGCGAGGAACAAAGAATTTGACTAATGGTGTGCTATTTTCTTTTTTTGTGTCAATAGTAATAAGTCAAATAATGATTTGTGTTTTTTTTTAATACATTATCAATCTGAAGTACTGTCTGTGCATATTTGGGTACTGTCTGTGTATCCTGAAGTACTGGTTGTGCATATCTGGGTACTGTGCTTCCTGAAGTACTGTGTGTGTATCCTGAAACACTGTCTATACATAGTATAGTACTGAGCATGCAGAAGTACTATGTGTGTGTATACTGAAGTACTGTGTATGCCTATCTGAGTACTGTGTGAGTGTACTTTAGTACTGTGTGTGTACACTGAAGTAATGTGTGTGTATACTAAGTACTGTGTGTGTATACTAAAGTACTGTGTGTGTATACTAAAGTATTGTATGTGTACACTGAAGTACTATTTGTGGATCTAAACTCTGACCTTCGGGGCTCCAGTGTGGACAAATACTGACGTAACCCTCCGCATCAGAAAGTAGTCCCGTGCCCTGAGGTTCTCCTGTTCACGTCACTGTGTTCAAAAGCGTTGGAGCAGAAAGAAGAACTGGTGGATCAGTTCATCAGGAACCTTGAGATTCCGTGACGTGACGGCCATGTTGTTTACTGTCAATCAACCCAGGCTCCCGTTTGTTTTTCAAAGGTTCGTGGAAAAACATTCTAAAAGGCCGACGTGTCGTCTCTTGTCGGACCGATGGGAGAGGATCACGCCCAGAGGACGAGGGACAGCCTCGGTGCTGCCGTTAACTCTCGGCCAATCACAGCCACGTGCGCTTCAAACCGACCTGTTTTCATTAGCACGCCGCCGCCGCCGCCGCGCTAATCACCGGATAAAACAGGGTAAGTCAGTGTGCGGTCACCATGGCGACGGCGCTACAAACACAGCAGAGGCAACGACATTTGTGTTTTGGAGGAAAATTAATGTATTAATGTGAGTGTATATACACATAGATTTTGTCTTTGAATTTTTTTTTTTTACATTTACATTCAGTTATTTTTGTTTTTTTTGTCCATTAAATTTCCGTTTAAAGGCTCAGTGCGTCAGATCAAATGTTTTGTTTGTTTTGGCTGAAGTTGTCAGGGGAACAATGGATGACAGGCGTGTAACCGCATGGCCTGTGTTTACACAGAGCCGGTCAAACCACATAGATGGAACGCGGGAGGGGCCACAGGTACAGCACCAGACTGTGCAACAGTCACATATGACGGACGGTCACTCACACTCACACACACACACACACACACACACACACACGTAACTACCCTTTAGATTTCTCTCTTGTGGTTGAACGATTGTCTCTTTCTTCACTTCCTCCATTTTTTTACTGTACCGAGAGACACATTACACAACCGGACTGAAAAGGGGTGTGTGTGTGTGTGTGTGTGTGTGTGTGTGTGTGTGTGTATGTGTGTGTGTGTGTGTGACTCATGCACATACTTCTGAGAGACTTGACAACATATACGAAACCACAAAGTCAATCTGAACAAATCACAGGAGAAAATACTGCGAAAACAAAATACCGTGAAATACAGCTGAGCAGTGATTTGCTATATATGTACACACACACACACACACACACACACACACACACACACACACACACACACACACACACACACACACACACACACACACACCAGGGCATCAGGTGT
>JAFBJT010108418.1:42772-55323 GCA_016785325.1 Chascanopsetta lugubris
ACACACACACACACACACACACACACACACACACACACACACACACACACACATACTCACCAGGGCATCAGGTGTGAATCCAAGGAATCAAGATGACAGCAGAACCCCGAGGAGACATCTGATTATTCCGTCTTGTCGTCCTCTCTTCTATCCCCCGCTCATTTTCCTCCTCTCTCTCTCTCTCTCTCTCTCTCTCTCTCTCTCTCTCTCTCTCTCTCTCTCTCTCTCTCTCTCCCTCTCTCCCTCCCTCACTCTATGTGTCATGCCTGCTCTAACATGTGGATGGAGGGGGCGTGTCGTCCTTCCCTGGCCTGGAATTCCGGCTTCAAGAGTTAGCCTTAAGGGCCTATGACGTAATTTGTCCACGGAGGGTGCTTCACCCTGATTGGTCCACTAGAGGGGGCACTGTGGCACATTTCAGCCACTGGCGACCCACCACAGAGGGTGCAATACCATGGATTGTCCATTAGAGGGAGCACCATAAACAGCACTTTGACATTCAGTTCTTATCCACGGTTTGAGGGCCAGTTTACAGGCTTTATCCACTAGAGGGGGCACCACTGGGGACGCTTTACCCCGATCTGACCACTAGAGGGAGGAGTATAAAGGGCAGTTTGACAGGGCCACCGCAGACGGTGCAGTTCCATTGTTTATCCACCAGAAGGGACGGGGCTCCATACAGGGTGGAGGGTCCCCACACAGGCCATACCCTGACTGACCTCTAGAGGGAGCACCATAAGGCGCACTACCAGTAAAAAGGGGGGACTTAAATGGTTCTTTCCGGTAGCGGGGGGGGGGGGGGGGGGGGGGGGGGGGGGGGGGGGGGCCGTGCGGAGCAGGGGGACTCATCAGAATGAGTCACAAACAGTTTGAGACAAGACGTTGCCGTCAGGTATTTACTCTCTGCTGATTAACATCCATGAATTATCTTCATCTGCTGTGAGGCAGCGGCCAATCACAGACGCCTCTGGGCAGAATGCGACGTCAGCGCCAGACAGGGCGTCATCTGGCAGCGAATCACAGAGCTGACGTACGGAGGCAAATCAATCGAACGGCATCGAAAAGCTTGAGGGATAAATGCACCGTTTTATTGACACTGACGCACCGGTCTAACAGCCTTTGATCAGAAAAAAGTGGGAGTGGCTTATTCTGCACTTTCCCGGGAAAATGACGCAACATAAACAACGACAACGGCGCTAGATTTCTAAATTTACGCACGCTCCCCATCGCTAGCATTATTATAATTGTTGTTGTTGTTATTATCACGTCTAATGCTAATAATGATAATAGTCGTAGTTGATATTAGTTTTTTTTTTTATGAAATAAAAATGATTTACGATAAGTCGACCAGCTCCGCAAACACCCCGATGTCATACCACTGGTACGTCAGCCCGATCCCGGGATGGAGCGGCTGCGTGAAGGTGGTCTGGACTTTGTGCAGCAGAACCACGGAACCGTCAGCCACCTGATAGAAGCTCAACTCGCCCGCCGGGTAATCCAGGAACACCCCGACCCTGCCCGCCCCCGGCCCCGCCCCCAGCCCCGCCCCCAGCGCCGTCTCCACGCCATCGTGATGGACGGCGTAGCCGCTCTCCGTGCACTCCAAACTCCACGACCTGTCGCTCTTTCCGAAGCGCGAGGCGTCGGCGTCGGCCCGGCCGATGTCGGCGCGCGCCACGGCGGCGGACAGGCCGCGGGCGCGCCACTCCACCTCCCAGTAAGAGCGCTGGCACAGCGCCTGGGTGCACAGCACCTGCGGGAAGCGGGTGAACCTGCTGGCGTGAGGAGGGGCGGGGCTTAGCCAAGGCTTCACCCTGCGGCTGTCGCAGATGAGGGTGAGGTGAGGGTAGCTGGAGGACTCGTCCAGCGTGAGGCGGCGGGAATCTGCCGGGAACGAAAGACGCTGAAGGTCACGGGGGGGGGGGGGGGGGGGGGCGGGGAGCCAATCGTGAACGTCAGAAGGAGACAAGATGGAGGGAGAAAAAAAAAAATGTCTCACAGCGCAGAAACTGCTCTCTGGTGCTCGGAGCCGCAGGCAGAGTGAAGTCCACGTAAGAGGCTGGAAGACACCGTCGTTTCCAAGGTTACAACTTCAACACGGTCATCGTCCACATCATTATGTTGACTATTATCATCCTCATCCTCATCATTACATCATCATCATCTTCGTCATCATCATCATCATCACTATCATCAGAGCCACCATCTTTACTAATTTCATTCTCACTGTCATCATTATTACATCATCATTATCATCTTTACTAGTCTCATTGTCATTGTCATCATCATTACATCATCATCATCATCTTTACTATTATCATCATCTTTAGATTCTCATTCTCATTATTATGTCTAATTGTTACGACAATCATCATCGTTATCTCCAGAATCATCGCCATCATCATCGCCGACATTACTATCGACGTCATGGTCGATTGATCACCTGTGGTGGAGATCTTAGGCCACGCCTCCTGAAGGAGCGTCTCCAGTTGGTCCCCGAGTCGGGACACGCACTCCGTCACGTCCTCGAAGGAGCGCAGAGGAACGGCACCGCAGCTCAACTCAGAGTCGCAGTCCGAGGCCAGAGACTCAAACATCTGAGGCGGACAGGGCTTTTATTTTGAAAGTCGCCCGGGAGGTCTCGAGCACATTCCACTTCCTGTTTGATAGCGACGCCTGGTAACGGCCATCTGTTTACAGGAAGTAAACAAGCAGCCACCTCCGAGACCGAGGGATGAGGCCGGTACAGAAGTGGTAAGACTCGCAGTTCACAGAGTGGCCACTAGAGGTTGACTCCAACAGTGAGTCAACGTCTCCCATGTTGAAATAGTCAACTTTAGAGGTGAATGGTTAAAGCCTGCTAGAAGCTGCAATGCTCCTTTTAACCACTAGGTGGAGCCAGTTTTCAACTTTTGTGTTATTTTGCGGCTCATTCTCAAAGGTGCAGTCCACAGGATATAGAGCCATCTAGTGGTTAAGTTGCATATTGCAGCTCATACATGTAGTTGAAGCTATGATGAACTCATTAAAGGTGTTCAGTTTGTCCATTTTGAGCTGCTGTCAAAAACATGGCGGCCCCCAGCAGAGGGGACTCACCGGACTCCGGAGTGATGAGCCACATTCTACGTATTGCACCTTTAACAGAGTTTGGTTCAAACTTGACATTACCTGAATGAAGTGGACGTGGTCGTCGGCACGCGACAGCCGCTCCAGCTCGCCGTCCCTCCTCCTCAGCCCGGTGAGCTCCGCCTCCAGCTGCCGCCGACTCCCCTCGACCTGCTCCGCCGCCATTTTCTCCTGCGCGGCGATCAGGCGCCTCACCTCGCCGCGTCTCCGCCGCAGCAAGGCGATCATCCCGGCAAAGAGTTGGTCACAGTCCCTCTGTGCGCTCAGGGCGCCGCTCTGTGGGAAGAACCGGGGGGGGGGGGGGGGGTTGTCATATTCCAGGGAGAGGTAGTAGTATGGGGGGGGGGGGGGGGGGGGGGGGGGGGGGGGGGGTTGTCAACGTGGCGCCTGACTGGTGAGAGCTGTGGATCCAAGATGGCCGCCGCCGCCGCCGCCATGCCATGCCCTCCCGTAGTAAACAAGTGAACGTCAACGACAACAACAGGAGGATGGAGGCGTGGTCTCAGACGTCAGCCATGATGTTTATCTTTGTAATAGCGAGGAACAAAAGAGTGGTGTTTTTGATTTGTTAAATTAAAGGTGCAGTGTGTAAGATTCGTCCACATGCGTCTGTTACCATGACACAGAAATCTCTATTTATTTGTCCATTTGTCCATTCATTTATTTTTCGAATTATGTATTCATCCATCTCTTCATTTGTATGTTAACGAACGTTTAGCACACGCATCTGACTAAATCATGTTACAGTTCAACATGTGAAATGATCACACCTGAGATTAAAGGTCAGATAAGATAAGAGTTCCCGCAGGGGAAAACTAGTCCCATTCATGTTTAACCCTCTGCTTTGCTTAAAGGTCCAGTGTCGAAGAGTTTAGTCCCAACGGATGGGGCAAAGGGTTAATCTCCCACCTTGATGTTTCCCTCAGCTTGGCTCAGCTCCTGCAGCTCCAGCTCCCTCTGCTGGACACTCTGCTGAACTCTCCTCTGACTTGAAACCCGAAGAGTCTGGAAACAAGGGAGAGCATGTGTCATTCATAGAAACATGGAGGCATCAGGTTTGATGATGGAGGGTTAAGATTCAGAGTAGGATTCAGATTCAGATTAGGATTAAGATTGCCTTGATTAGTCCCCATGAAGAGGATTCGATTAAACAATTATTTAAATAGGCAAAAAAACTGTGGAAAAGACTCAGTTCCTTCACTAACAGTTACAGCGAAACATGAATTAAAGGTGCAGTGTGTACGACTTTGTCCCTTCTATCTATATAAATAGACTCACTAAAGCCATTTTCCTTTGTTTTTGAAATACCCTGAAATGAGTCCTTTATTTACATGAGGAGCCGGTCCACCCCGTGGGACCCGCCATCTTTTTACAGTAGCCCAGAGTGGACATACTAAACATCTTTTGAGTTTTATAGACAACTGAAGTCGACCAACTTCACCAGTTGATGTCACCAAATCTTACACACTGCACCTTTAAAGATCATTCAATTCAGGAAAACTGTCGTTTTTTGTTTTTTTTCACCGATTAGTCGATGAATCGATGAATCGTTTCAGCTCAACTTTGAACCTTTTGCAAAAAACAGAGCGGCTCACCTCCATTTTGGCTCTCTGTGCCGACACGGCCTCCAGCTCGTGATGCTTGTGCTGGTCCACGGTGCAGAGCGAGCAGACGAGCCGCCGCTCCGTCACACAGAACACGTCCATCAGCTTGTTGTGCGTCCCGCAGATCTTGTCCTGCAGGGGGACGGAGGCCGTGACCAGCTGGTGGCGCCGCAGCACGCCGGCGGTGCGGTGCGGCGCCACGTGGGCCGCGCAGTACGACGCCAAGCACGTCAGGCAGGACACGGCGGCCTTGTTGGGTTCGGGGCAGAAGTCGCAGAAAACATCGGCCGGGGCGGCGGCAGCGGCGGCGGCGGCGGTGGCGGCGTCATGGGGAGCAGGGGGAGGAGCCTCATGGAGGCTGGACCTCTTCACCTGCTCCACAACCTGCAGGGGTGATGGGAAGGTCATGGGGTCAAAGAAAAGAGCCAGTAGAGGACACTGTAAATTTCACCATGTTATCAATGTCCCAAGCAGCAGGGGGAGGAGCTTAGTGGGAGGAGCTTAGTGGGAGGAGCTTAGTGGGAGGAGCTTAGTGGGGGCTCGACAATCCGCACATAAGATTCGTACAGAGCAGTTTGAGATTCTGGGAAAACTGGGATTGAACCAATGACCTTCTGACTCTACATTTCCAAAACACAAAACTTTCATCATCAACATTCATATCAACACGTCCTACTACAGCTGAAATGAAGCCAAACCACCCCAAGTACGAAGGCGGCCATATTTAAAGGTGCAGTGTGTACGATTTCCAGAGGTGGAGCTGCACGTTGCATCCATCACCTCACCCTCACCCTTCTGAACATGAGGGAGTACGTCCACTCTGGGCTACTGTAAAAAAAAAAATTAAAAAAAAATGGCTGCCCCCATAGAGAGGACCCGCTCCACAAGTAAATATACATTTTTAAAGTAGGAATCATGGCATTTCTACA
Source organism: Chascanopsetta lugubris (assembly GCA_016785325.1). Classification (NCBI taxonomy): domain Eukaryota; kingdom Metazoa; phylum Chordata; class Actinopteri; order Pleuronectiformes; family Bothidae; genus Chascanopsetta; species Chascanopsetta lugubris. The sequence continues at coordinate 48,432 of JAFBJT010108418.1, forward strand.
GCAATAGAAATAAAAATGAAATGATAATAATGATAATAGTAATTATAATAATAATACAAATCGAAAACACAAAAATGCTTAAAGGTGCAGTGTGTAAGATTTGGGTGGATTGATCCTCACCTGTGCCAGCATGTTGTTCCTCCTCAGCTCAGGTCTGAGACCAAACGTCTCCCTGCACATAGGGCAGCTGACCTCCCCCCTGTCCTCCGCCTGCTCCTCGTGGTCCCAGTAGTCCTGGATGCAGCCTCGGCAGTAGCTGTGGCCACAGCTGATGGTCACCGGCTCCTGGATCAGGTCCACACACACAGGACACACCAGAACCTCCTCATGCTGCGGGGACTGCAGCTGCCTGTCGGCCATTTTGGAGACCACAGTTTCATTTACCTGGAAGAGAGAGGTGCTGGGGAGAGGGAAGTGGGAGGAGCCAAGGCAGTCACCTATCAGCAAATTAAAGGGGCAAACTCCTGGTTTATGAGTCCTGCAGAGAGATAATCAGCTCAGAGTCCAGGCCCCTTAAAGGTGCAGTGTGTCAGATTTGCTGACATCTAGTGGTGAAGTTACATGTCTCCAACACCTCACCCTCCCTTTTCTGTTTAGTACATTCACTTTTACTACTGAAAAAACATGGCGGCCCCCCGCAGAGAGGACCCACTCACTCAATATACATTAATGGATTTATTTAATGGGGCAAAAATGGCATTTACGTGATTGTACATGCATGAAAATTTGTTTTGTAATCGTTTTAGAAGTGACAAAAAGGCCCAAATCTTACACACTGCACCTTTAACTTTAATCCTGAAATGAAATATTTGATTTTGTATCAGAAGAAACTTTATCAAATACAGCATATTTCAAAGTGTAATTAAAACATATTCTATCTCATATTGAATTTTTAAGTGTCATTTCCTGAGAGGGGAAAAACATTTTGATTTTTATTATTTTATATTTCTATAAAATAGAACAAGACTTTTTTTTTTATTTTGTAGAATGTAATCACGAAATTGTTGTTGACAATTTGATGTTGACGCACTTTATTTCGCTTTTTATTCTTATTTGTCCCGAGCAGTGAAAATAGAGTAGAGAGTAGAAACACAGTGATGCAAAGTTGATATTCCACCACAAACCCCACCTGTCGCCGCTTTTTAAACTTCTTCATTCTTAAAATCGTTATTCACGTGATTGACGTTTACAGGCTGTTGCGCTGCTGCTGCCACCTAGTGGCTGGGCCACGAATTACTTTTTAAACAGAGCTTTTTGGTTTGAAAGGGCATTAAATGCCATCTCGGCTGCCTGCAGAGGGGAGTTAGCGCCCTCCGCCGCCTTAAGCGCCACAGCGCCACCTGCTAATCCCGATATCACGGAAAACAACCCTTTACCGCCACTGAAAAGAAACGCGAAGAGCGCGCCCGTCGTGAAGCCCACGATTCGATTCACGAGCTGGGTGGACACGTTGCTTTGGGCCAAATCTGCCACCTCGCTCTGCGACATGGTTCCCACTGTGGTGCGCTGGATAAGCTCCGCCTCCTTCTCTATCTGCCTGCTCACTTCCTGCAGACACTCGCTGGTGAAGCAGCGGCCGTTGTTTTGGAGCAGCATGCGGTCGATGGTCTCCAGGAGCTCTCGCCTCTGGAAGCGGTTGCTCCGGTACTTATTCTCGCCGCCGCCGCCGCCGCCGTCCCCCCAGTATTTGTTATCGAACACGTGGATGCGGCCGCCACACTTCGCCACCAGGTCCCTCAGACTCGAACTCTGCTGCGCAAACTCCCGGATGGTCTGGCCGTCCGGGAGCTGGTTCCCGTGGGTGAAGACGACCACGGTGTATTTCAGCGCCTCGGCGGAGAAGCAGGCCAGGACCTTGAGGATGACGTCGTTCTCCTGCTCCGTGTAGCGTTCCACTTTCAGCACCAGCAGGAAGGCGTGGATTCCCCGCGCGAACTCCGTGATGAAGCCCGTGATCTCGGCCTGGATCTCCGTCTCGGAGCGATCCGTGTCGAAGAAGCCCGGCGTGTCGATCAGGGTGACGTCGCGGCCGCTGGCGCTCCAGGACTCGGCCTGGCAGCGGCGGGTTTTGGAGTCGGCGGCGGCGCCGGTGGCGAAGAGCTCCCCGCCCCCCATCAAAATGTTACCCAGGGTGCTTTTCCCCACGCCGCTCTTTCCCAGCAGGATGTACCTCCTCGGACCCGGCGCTGCAGGGGAGGACACACTCTGTCCGACTGCACAGGTGCGCAGATCAATACTTTGAATTCAAAGGTCGAACAGAGGAAGGAAACACATGCAAATGCTCCTTGTGATCATTGTCTAAAGGATGACATCATCTTCCCTTATATTCTTATTTAATCTGACCGTTTTTTCTCATCATCTTATCCTAGAATCCTCCTCCATCGTGTCGTTTTGTCATATCTTATCTCATTATCGTATTTACCTCAGTCTTGTTTCATCTCCTCATATTTGATCTCATCTGAATTGATCATATAACCTTACTTTGTCTTACAATCTTATAGAATCATTCAATCTTCTTTTGTCTCATAATCGTCCTCTTCTCAGAATTCATCACATCATCCTCTCTAATAATCTCATTCCCTTCCATTGCCATATAATTTGCTCTAATCCCATAATGTAGTTTCATCTTATCATCTTATCCTATTCTATAATATCTTATTCTCTGATACCTACTATGATCACCTATAATTAGTGTTTTTTGATATCTAATCAATCCATCTTTAATTACAAATACACTGTAAAAAAAAAAAAAAAATACAAATCTAGAATAGATTTAGTAGAATATGTCCGTCTCTCACTCGCACTCTCACCTCGCTCTAGCTGATCGTCGCCTCGGATGAATCCTTTGAAGACCTGTGGAAACAGCACATCCGTCACTGCTGCACCTTCTACGTGATCTACATCTACGTGGCTCCGCTCGGGGGTTCCCTCACCCTGCAGGCCCGCGTGTCCGTGGGGTGGATGGTGACCCGGAGCAGCAGGGGCGTGGCCTTCTCCCGGGTCTGTCTGAAGGCCTCAACCTCCTCCATCAGGATCTGCAGGAAGACTTCGGGGGGGAAGTGCAGGACCGTCCCGGACCCCAGCACCGGCAGGGCCGCGGACTCGAACCCCCGCTCGTCGCAGGCACTCAGGAGGTTGTAGATGCAGGTTTGCATCACCTGCGGGACGTCGGCCATGTTTATACTGCCGGTTAAAGGTGCGGTGTGTACGATTTGGTGTCCACTAGTGGTGGGGGTTGCATGTTGTATCCATCACCTCACCCGTCTGAACGTGCAGAAATCCTACACACTGCACCTTTAACTTGTCTTCGCATCTCATCTTAATTAAAGGTGCAGTGTTCAAGATTTTGGTCATTTTATGAAAGCCATTTTGGAAAACGTGAACCTCTCAAACGGGTGAGGAAAGATGAAAACCGGGACGATAAGTCTGCTCTCCAGGCTCCGCCCACACCACGACACATGTTCATCTTCTCGGGTGTTTAGCTACCTACCACTCAGGAAGTCGTCCACTAAATAACTTCCTGTTTTTCTCTGCCGCCCATCCGTAACGTCGGACTTCTGAAAATCGATTTTCATAACCGACCAAACCAAAGAGTTTCACCTGGACTGCGGTGACGTCCTCTACGCCGGCGCGGGGAATGAGGTTGAGGAAGACCACGGCTTTAGCCGGGATGCTCTTTGACCCCTCGGCCACGACGGCGTCACCGGCCTCCGACTTCGTCCCGTCCGCCAGTATGAAGCGGGTGATGAGGTCGGAGGTGGCCCCGCCCATGTCGGACAAGGTTTTTCCGACCCTGGTGGCGAGAGGATTCTCCTTGACCATGGGAGACACCAGGGCGTCCACCTGCGAGGAGCACGGGGGGGAATTAAAGGGACAGCGCGTCTTTTTATCGCGTCTCAGTGGGATGAAGGGAATGACTCTGACCTTCTGGGTCTCAATGGTTCCGACCACAGCCTCCACCTGGACTCCGGCGCTGAAAACGCACTCGCACGCCTCCCGCACGGCCGCCACCACCTGGTCTTTGTCGCCCGTGAGGACCACGGCGCTCAGACTCCGCCCTACCCGGCTCCCGAAGTCCTTAACGGCCATCGCCACGACCTCGGCGTAAGCGCCGACGGGCACGCCGAGCGCACCTGAGCAGGCGCAGGGCAGGACGATGGAGCCGACCTTCATCCGCTCGGCAGCGCTCAGAGTGAAGTGGACCGTCCGCTCCAGCATGAACTTCTCTCTGCACTCGGCAAGATGCCAGCGCCCCCCTGTGGACGCCGCGTTACCTTTGGGGACTTTCCAACTCTGCTTCACGTGCACGTGACGTCCTCTACGCCGGCGCGGGGAATGAGGTTGAGGAAGACGACGGCTTTAGCCGGGATGCTCTTTGACCCCTCGGCCACGACGGCGTCACCGGCCTCCGACTTCCTCCCGCCCGCCAGTATGAAGCGGGTGATGAGGTCGGAGGTGGCCCCGCCCATGTCGGACAAGGTTTTTCCGACCCTGGTGGCGAGAGGATTCTCCTTGACCATGGGAGACACCAGGGCGTCCACCTGCGAGGAGCACGGGGGGGAATTAAAGGGACAGCGCGTCTTTTTGTCGCGTCTCAGTGGGATGAAGGGAATGACTCTGACCTTCTGGGTCTCAATGGTTCCGACCACAGCCTCCACCTGGACTCCGGCGCTGAAAACGCACTCGCACGCCTCCCGCACGGCCGCCACCACCTGGTCTTTGTCGCCCGTGAGGACCACGGCGCTCAGACTCCGCCCTACCCGGCTCCCGAAGTCCTTAACGGCCATCGCCACGACCTCGGCGTAAGCGCCGACGGGCACGCCGAGCGCACCTGAGCAGGCGCAGGGCAGGACGATGGAGCCGACCTTCATCCGCTCGGCAGCGCTCAGAGTGAAGTGGACCGTCCGCTCCAGCATGAACTTCTCTCTGCACTCGGCAAGATGCCAGCGCCCCCCTGTGGACGCCGCGTTACCTTTGGGGACTTTCCAACTCTGCTTCACGTGCACGGCGCCATCACCTTCCTCACCCGGGGCGGCCGCGTCCCATCGGCTGCCGCCGCCCTGACACACCACCAGGTGGAGCCCATCGCGAGTCCCGAGGCTGGCTGCGTCTCCTCCACTCGGGTCGAAAGACGTCAGCGGGTCAGCGGAGTCATGAAGCAGAGACCGCAGGAAGGGGCCCAGCAGGTCGCTGACCTCGCCCACTTTGCTCGGCGGACCCTCCAGCACCACCGCGTGGCCGGAGGGCAGCGTCACGGGATTGACGGTGACGACCAAAGGCTCGTATCCGAGCAGCGGCAGGAACTCGCGCAGCTCCTCTGCCAACTCGGGAAAAGGCAGCGGCAGAGTTTTCGGCGAGATCATCTCTCTGGCGGTCAGGTTCAGCTCCTCCACCTCTTGCACGTGACCCAGCACCGTCACCGAGCTGCCGGCGCCGAACTGAACCAGAACCGAACACCGCTCGCGGTTCATCTCTCTCATCTTTGACCTCAGCGTCTCTCGGATTTCAGACGACAAGGCCGAGTGGTTGGGGAGGTCAAACTTGATCTCCTTCACCTTACCCTGCAGCGATTGGCCGGCTTCGTCCAGTTTGCCGGGGGAGAGGGAGAAGAGTCGCAGCCCCGTGTCTCGCAGCTCCGCCTCCACCTCGCCACCGACACCGAGGAGGTCGCGCAGCTGCCCCGGTCCTCCGTGAGTCTTCTTCACGAAGGCCAGAAGCTGAAGGCTCATGTTGGGAACGGTCCGTTCCAACACCTTCTTCTCCTTCTCAACGATCCACTCTTTGGCCCGAACCACATCCCTCAAAGAACCTTCCAACACGACCTGACCCCCGTCTCCCTGCGCGACCTCAACTTCCGGGAAACTTCGCCCCAAACCGCTCTCAATGGCTTCCCACAGGAGGCGGAGCTTCGCCTCACCGAGGCGATGAGTGCTGCTTTGTTTCTCGCCCGCACGGGCCTTTCGAAGTTGAGCCGTCGAACCCTCGACGCCCCTCAACCGGGCCTGGACCTGCGCGCGTTTCCCGACCGCGACCGCCATCCCCACCTCACTGTAAACCTTCACCTCTCCTGGTGGCGACTGATGGGAGCTGCAGGACTGGAGCAGAGCTTTGACCTTGGGAGGGTCCAGCTCGTAGTGACACAGGTAACCGTCCAAGAGTGCGTCCACCTCGCCTTTCAAACTCCTGCCTTGGTCTGCGCCACCGGCACCGGCGAGCCTCCGCACCAACACTCTGCCCTCTTCTGGCAACAGCTGGGCGCTGCAGCCCACCGAGGCGAACTCAGACTCCAGCTCTTTCCGTGCGCTGCCGAGTTCCGCGAAATACTGGAGGAGATAGGCATCGGGCCGCACTTCGTACTCCTCGCCACTTGGCGGAGCTGCTGTGGTAGGACGGGACTGTTGATTGGGGGGAAAAGCAAAATGTGGTTTAAACTACACTGGCCTGTGTTAGGATCGGAATGCAGAGAGATGTCACTACCTGGCTCGAACTGAAGGGGGCGCTGGGCTCCACGCTGCCCAGCATGGTGAGCACCAGGGGGCCGTCTGGGGTCTGCACCACATGCTCTGATTTCTCCAGGACACGCTGCTGAGCTGATGAATCCAAAAAAAAATAAAAATATTACAAATCGATCAATATTATTGATTATCTTCTTGGACATTTGACATTTATTTCTATATTTCTATCCATCTGTTTATTTGTCTATCTATCCAGTAGAGGACTGTCAATCTTAATCTATCAAATTCAACATCATGAATTTAATACATTTACTCAGAACTGATTTATGGGCATGTAAACACATTTTAATGCTTTTATGTTCTTTCCTTTATTTTCTTACTTTTGTTTTGATTTCAATTGTACAGACAAATAAGCAGTAGCCCCCCCCCTGTCGTCT
>JAFBJT010108419.1:24467-49745 GCA_016785325.1 Chascanopsetta lugubris
AGGACCACACCCCCAGCACCCCCAGCACCCCCAGCACCCCCAGCACCCCCAGCACCCACAGCACCCACAGCACCCACATCACGCCCAGCATCCACGTCACCCGTCGCCTCATCACCGTGGAGGCCCGGCCAGAGGACCCGCCCACGCGGGGCACCGCCCCTCTCCAGACCAGGTCAGACATGACATCACCATCACGCCCAGGTGACTGCGGACTGAACTGTAACACTGTCCTTTGTGTCTCTGTGACTCCGCCCACAGGATGATGAGGAGGGTATTTGGGCGTAACCCTCCTGTGACGACCAAAGCTCAGATGGACTGAACACGTGTCCTCCTCGTGACTCCGGTTCTCAGGGTGCTGTGATTATTCCTGTTCTCAGAGTAATCAGAGTACTGCAGTAATCAGAGTACTCTGGCTCTTCTGGTCTCTGGGTCTTCGCTGTCCTGCTGATCCACCCGGTGACCTCTGACCTCTACCTGTCCATCATCACTCACCTCAGCTGTGGTTCTGTCCCGTCCTGTCACCATCCAACTGAAGAGAGCATGTGTCCTTGTCTGCAGGGGGCGGAGCTTTGAGTGATTGACAGGAGGCAGAAGGCTGCATGAGAAGGTTCCTGTGGTCAGTGTTTGTCTCCGTCATCGAACCTCGTCTGAATCAGAAGTTAAAAAAAGAATTGATCTATGCAGATGTAGAGTGTCCCCCCCAACATCAGACTGAAGACCCCTCCAACCTGAGCAGCAGAGCGAGGTCAGAGGTCAAAGGTCAAAGGTCAGCCCAGCCTCTGCTCCTCCACGTTACAGGAATTTCTACTCACTGGTTAAAATGGTGCTTCTGCTTCTTGTGCTGGTGCTGAAACTGAAAGGTGTGAGCCGACCTCCTCCAGAGCGCCTCTTAGTCCTGTACCAGTGGAGGGACTCGAACCTGCACCCCGCTGTAAAGGTCTTTGTACATATATGATCTGACAGCAGGCGCCAGGCTCCGTGAGCAACAATCACTCTCAATAACAGCCTGTGTCCAATACATGTGTTTGTGTTCTGTGACGCCCCCTGTCTCTGACCCATGGTATGGCCCCGCCCCCTCCTGAATCACACGGACTCGTTTACTGCTACTGAACAAGGGGGCGTGTGTCTCATGAAGACTGTACACATATATGATAGAAATGTACATATATTATACATATAGAGAGAGTCTATAGAAGGTGTTTGTGGACGTTTGATTTCCTCTTCCTGTTATTTTTCTAACGATGGCGGCGTCAGAGGCGTCCTGTGTGCTGTGGAGTGTTGTGACTTTATTTTTATTGGTTTGAACGTGAGAGAAAAACATTCCGTCCGAAGGAGGGAGGAGCCCAGAGCTTTAACCGAGTCAAACAAAAGAGGAGACATTCCTTCCTGAACACAACACGTGGACCAACAACTAAAGAATCAAGAATTCCGCCGCTCTCCTCAGTAGCAGTGAGATGATGTCGCCGCGCTCAGCGGACAGGAAGTAGCGAGGCGGAATTTTGTGCGACTGAACGTTTGTGTTGCGTGTTTGTCGTCGTCGTGGTTGTAAAACAGAAGTGGTGACATACGTGATTCAAACGCAGATTTCAAAGTAGAAAACCAACACGCATCGTTACAGTGAAGTTCAATTAGACTGTTACCCCCCCCCCATGGTGCCTGTGTGTCTCCTTTAATGGCCAAATGTTGATCGTTGTATATAAACCCCGCCCCCCTGAACCCTGACTCTCACAGCTCCGTCACTGACCAAGAATCAACAGAAGGAACTTTAGTGTCTGAGAAGGTTGAAAGATTCTTTTTGTTTGACTTTTTTTATTTTGAAGTGACGACAATGCAAAACAAGATGGAGGAACATGGTTCCTCCCACTTCACCATCAGGGGGGCGGAGTTCCAATCCTCTATTTTCAGGTCTTTATCTACTGAATACTTGAAGTAGGGGCGTGTCCTACCATGAAACAGAGGATATGATGGAGAACATGTGCATGCTGGTTTTACATAACGTGCCAACTGAAGGTGATGTGGTCGGCTGCTGTGTCTCTGTCTCCTCTGCAGCCACGAGGAGAACGTGTGGAGCAGAACACGCCTGCACATCATGGTTCCTAAAGAACTTCACACAGAGTAAAACAAACGCACCTTCACTTCATGCTCGTAAACTTTTCTTTTTGTTTTCAGGCGCTTAAAACACTTTTGAAGAAATCACTGTGACCGATGCCAGAAGCATTTTGTTTGACAGAGCAGATATGGTGTTTACTTTTTTATTTTTGTATTTGAGTTTGCTTCATTGATTGATTGATTGATTTATGTATTGATTGATTGATTGACTGCCAGTTTGAGACTGTGCTCTTTGTATACGTCAATGTTGGAGCTGTACAGTGACGACCTCGGATCAAAGTTAAATGTCCAGCATGCTGAATGATTACCTGTGTGAACGTGAGCTAATCTCCCATGATGCATCATTCCTCGTTCATTAACTGCATCGTGACGGTGTGATGATGTCGTGTTGGAGAGTTGACGTGTGTCTCACTTACTGTGTCCTCTTAGTGGACAGCCTGTGCAGTTCTGTGAGAGTGCAGCATGATTATCAAGACACGTGTGTGTGTGTGTGTGTGTGTGTGTGTGTGTGTGTGTGTGTGTGTGCAGCAGAGAGAATCTATATAAAAAAGAACAGAATCAGACGCCTCTGAGAAAACAGATTTTGCTGACTCATGGTGGAGGCCGTGGGTTTGAACTCTCTGTCGGAGGTCGTCCTCTGTGCCCCCGGTTCGTTGTTGTATGTGATGTATCAGAATATTAATATTGAGTGTTGACCGGCTCGTTTATATCCATCAAATAAAGGCGACTTTCTTTCTGTCTCCATTTCTGAATTCAGTACTGATTCATCACTGTGAATGTAGAATCCAATCTATCAATCTCTTTCATGTTTTATTCATGATGCAAACTCGGCTCCGGACGACTGGATCAGAGAAGACTGAGAAATATTAGCTTTTTAGTAATCGAGTAAATCCCATGAAGCATAGAACTCCTGTAGAACTGGACACAAGTGACCGAACCACTGACCCAGATTCAATGTAGAAACTGAAAGACAGAACCCCCCCTTCTGAAGCAGCAGTTGGTTTGGTCCACTTGACTGTATTTAGTCTGGCTCCGCCCTCTGACTCATCTTTTGGTTGAACCAGGAAGCAGAACAGGAAGTGAAGGTGAGACAAAGTTAAATGGATATAAAGACTAAGATATTGGTCAAGAATGAGAAGTGGATCTGATGAACTCATCTTTAATCTGCATGTTAGAAACACAATGAGACGAGAAGGTCAAAACTACACATGAAGCTGTGTGTGTGTGTGTGTGTGTGTGAGAGAGAGAGAGAGAGTGTGTGTGTGTGTGTGTGTGTGAGAGAGAGAGAGAGAGTGTGTGTGTGTGTGTGAGAGAGAGAGAGAGTGTGTGTGTGTGAGAGAGACAGAGAGAGAGAGAGAGAGAGTGAGTGTGTGTGTGTTTTAGTCAAACGTCCTTTTGAAGATCCTGGTTAAAGTTCCAGGTGACATGTGAGGTCAGGTTCAGGTAAAGAGTTCAGGTAAGATAAGGTGGCAAAGGTCAGGATTTCCAAAATGAATGGAGATCAATGTAAAGTCCTGATTGTGTGTGTGTGTGTGTGTGTGTGTCTGTGAGTGTGAGCACTTTTTTTGACAAATGAGTGATTGAATTAAAGCAGCTACATGAAGGTCGTGTTGTCGAAGGTTGTAAGGAGCCTGAAGGTGAAGTGACATGTGGAATACGTCTCAGTTCATGTTCCAACACCAGACGTCACTTCAGTAAGTTGTGTAAGACTCTGTCTCCTCGCTCCGACAGCCAGAAGCTGCCGACGGCCGCCAGAGCGCCCATCAACACCGAGGTGTAGACCATGTCTCCTTTCGCTGCCAGAGAAGCCAGAGCACAGAGGAGAACCCCGAAGAACATCTGCTGCAGGACCTGCACCTCCTCCTCCTGGAGGTCCTCAAACAGGCCTTTCTCCTCCGCACCTGCAGGGGGCGCCAGCTCAGGGTCACACAGGTACGTGTGTGTGTGTGCGTGTGTGTGAAACTCACTCTGCTGCTTCCTCACACACACTCCGTCTCTGTGGTGGAATCCAGAGGCACAGTCACATCGGAACGATCCGAGGGTGTTGATGCAGATCTCATCCAGACCAGAACATGCCAGAACCATGTCACTGCACTCATCTATGTCTGAGAACATGAGACACGCGTGATGTCATTCATCTGTCTGAGAACATGAGACACATGTGATGTCATTCATCTGTCTGAGAACATGAGACACGCGTGATGTCATTCATCTGTCTGAGAACATGAGACACGTGATGAGAGAACATCATGACCTGAACATCTGGAGCCCGTCAGCCTGAATCCTGGAGCACACCTCCTGCAGCGCGTGGCTCCGCCCCCCACACAGCCCACGCAGGCCGGGTCACAGTCTGGGGGAGGAGTCAGAGCCGTGTTCTATTTCAGTTCATATCAGCTGTTAATGAAGTACAGTCACGCGACCTTCTGACCTTTGCACTGGAACGACCCGTCGGTGTTGAAGCAGAAGCTGTTGTGAGGACAGACCCCGAGTTCTGTGTCACATTCATCAACATCTGAGGAACATGAGCACAATTCAGTCACTACACACACACACACACACACACGCACACACACACACACACACACCTACACAGGTGTTGTTGTGGAGCGTCCACCCGTCTCTGCAGCCCTCACACCTCTGGTTCTCTGAACACCTGCTGCAGGAAGCCGAGCAGCTGTGACCCTGTGCCGTCGCCAACAGGAAACACAGACACACGAGCAGCAGCAACTTCCTGTGCGGCGACGTCCTCACGCTCACCTGCGTCCAAACACAAAGACACGAGACGGCATTGACCTTCTGAAGCTGCGCATTGCAGCTGGACACTCTTCACCTCTTTCTTCCTTTCCTTGTGTGTAGGAAGCTTCGGTTGTGATTAACACTGTCAACATGTTGAGTTTGTCCATTCTGGGCTCCTGTAAAGACATGGTGGGGCAGCATGCGCCCTCTAGTGGAGAGGAGCTGCTCCTGGTGTCAGCAGAACAGCTGGTCATGATTTTTCACCTTTTCATCAGTGAAATTCTTCTATATTTTATTGCTGCAGAAAGAGAAACATCATTTCATTAAAGTCTCACACACCTGAACTTTGACTGCCATGAAGATCTGTTCTTCTCACTCCCACCGCTGCGTGGCGCTGTTGTACAGGAAGAGGAGGGTGAATAGAAATCAAGATGAAGATCAGCTTCTCTGCTTCCCATGTCCCCTTGAAGCGAGAAACACATCAAAGTATCAAAGTCTCTTTGCTTTGTTTACCTGCGTGGACGTGAGTGTGGAGATTCAGCGCGGAGACGGAGACTCAGAGCACAGACTCCACCCACACACTCCGGGAGGGCGGAGCCTGAGTCACAGCAGCCGCACCGCCCCGCCGGTTTGAGGCGCGGCTCATAACAAGCGCTCCTCTGAGGGCCCGGGATCCTGTCGGCCAATCACAGGCCGAGATCTGATACGCGCTGAGCTCAGCACCTTATTTATAGAGCGGTTATTTCCGGAGCTTCACAGAAGTTCGTGTTGATCTGCTCTTTGAACTTTGATTCATGTGGAAGTCTCCAACACATTTCAGCTCTAAACATCAGTATTTCACTGATCTCCAGTTTGAGGTCATCGCTGACGAATGCAACCGATAATTCTAATATTTATCCAGTCATTCATTCATCGACAGTTAAACGATGAATTAGATACAAATACGAAAGCTACATTTGATTATTTCCACCTTAAAGGTGCAGTGTGTCAGATGTGGTGAAGTGTCACGTTGTATCATCACCCCACTCTTCTGAACATGAGGAGAACCTGTGCTCCACTTGAACTTCACTGAAACTCGACAGATGTTTAGTACGTCCACTTTTACCCATCTAAAAACATGGCCGCCCCCGTAGAGAGGAGCCACTCCTCATGTAAATATACATGAAAGGGCTCACTTAGGATAAAGGGGGCAAATCAAAGATTGAGGTGATTATAAATGTATGAAGAAGTCCGTACGTAATTGTTTGTTTTGGAACATTTCACTCACTGCACCTTTAAATTGTAAAAACTTGTTTCATCTCCACTTCTGATGACTCATCACTGATGAGGACATGACTCAGCTATAATCTGTCTGTGCTGATCCAGAGTCACTCTGATCTGTGAGTGACACATGTCACTTTTCTAAAAGGACATTGATAAAATCCTGTTGGTCAAACATTCAGAACATTCAGTATTAAAACGTAAAGACTTTAATCATTCATCTTCAGGCTCTGAGTGTTTTGGTCCTTTCACGTGTCCACACCTCGGACACGTCCGTCCTCAGAGTCCTGAGAAGTTCATGGTGTCTCCACGTTTCCATCGACTCCCACATATTTACAGAGCTGAGCCGCTCCGTCTTTATCGGTCTTTGTCCTCCTTCCATTGGCCCCGCCCCCTTTCCACCTTGTCCTCGTCCCTCTGTCTGACGGTGCGTCCGCCCTCGCCACGCTCAGCTCGGCGATCAGTTCCTGGGTCTGAGCAGGAAGTCGGAACAGCGGCAGCTCCCGCAGCAGCTCCGGTAACTTCCTGTCGCCTTTCGGACCCGTGTCGAACTCCACCAGAACAAATCGTCCTCCGGCTCGTCCCGCGTGTTTGTCGCCGTGGACGAGGCACAGAGACGCCGTGAACGCGTCAGAGTGCGGAGACCACGACTGAGGGACTCCGTCATCCACCGTCTTTCTTTTGATTAAGTCCCGCTGCTGACGGGTCCATTCCTCCGCCCTCTCCAGGGCCCGATGGGTCAGAACCAACACCACTCTGTTCCTGTGGCCGCTGAGCTTCAGCAGCTGTGAGTGGAGCCACAGCAGAGGCCCCTGAGAGCTCTGCTCCTTCCTGCTCCACTGCTCCACACACACACTGAAGCCCCAGCGACACAGGTCCGAGCCCAGTCCACTGATCCACTGTGACACCGCCGCGTCCTCATCGGGAGGACTGAGCAGCAGAACGTGGGCCCGTCTGCTGGCTGAGGAGGGGGAGGGGGCGGAGTCAGGCTTGTGTCGCTCCATCATTTCATTTTAGAAAAGAAAACATCAAGAGACTTACGCTTCACAAATCCACCGTGACGACAGCTCCACACCCACTCTGAGGAGACACAGAGACGGACTCAACACACACACTCTGACCCGGTTCTGGTCCACTTCATGTTGGACAGGCTTCATGTGCATTTCTACATATCATCCACATGTGTGAGGCTTCAGGAGCAAAGTGCACGTGTCACAAACATCTGAGCTGAACTGACCTCTGACTGACCTCTGACTGACCTCTGACTGACCTCATGTTGACCTCTGACTGACCTCTGACTGACCTCATGTTGACCTCTGACTGACCTCATGTTGACCTCTGACTGACCTCTGACTGACCTCATGTTGACCTCATGTTGACCTCTGACTGACCTCATGTTGACCTCTGACTGACCTCATGTTGACCTCTGACTGACCTCTGACTGACCTCATGTTGACCTCTGACTGACCTCATGTTGACCTCTGACTGATCTCATGTTGACCTCTGACTGACCTCATGTTGACCTCTGACTGACCTCTGACTGACCTCTGACTGACCTCATGTTGACCTCTGACTGACCTCTGACTGACCTGATGTTGACCTCTGACTGACCTCTGACTGACCTCTGACTGACCTGATGTTGACCTCTGACTGACCTCTGACTGACCTGATGTTGACCTCTGACTGACCTGATGTTGACCTCTGACTGACCTCTGACTGACCTGATGTTGACCTCTGACTGACCTCTGACTGACCTGATGTTGACCTCTGACTGACCTCTGACTGACCTGATGTTGGAGCTTCAGCTCCTGCAGCAGAGCCCTGTACCTGATCTCTGCACATTACCATGAGGTGGTGTTCTGGGTCTGAGCAGAGTCCGGTTCACTGTGACCCGGTCTGAGCAGGGTCCGGTTCACTGTGACCCGGTCTGAGCAGGGTCCGGTTCACTGTGACCCGGTCTGAGCAGGGTCCGGTTCACTGTGACCAGTCTGAGCAGGGTCCGGTTCACTGTGACCCGGTCTGAGCAGGGTCCGGTTCACTGTGACCCGGTCTCAGAGGCAGGAAACTGCAGCGTCATGTTATGACCGGGCAAATTTCCACTGGAGGTGAAAACACAAAGAGAAGAACTCACTCTTGACGAGGCCTTGAAGAATGAACTTCAGCAGCAGAATGAAGCAGATCAGCAGAACCAGGCAGACCAGCAGCAGACTCCAGCGCCACCTGTGGGCTGTCAGGAGAACACGTGGACTTTAGTATAAAGAGTTAGTTTGAACTGATGAGAGGATCAACTGTCACTCACTGTTTCTGAAGCAGAACGGACCCAGCTCACGCTTCATCCCCTTCACCAACACCTGCATGAAGGGATGAAGATGACTGAGTGAGTAAGGGTCAGGCATTGTGAGAGAGTGAGAGAGTGAGACTACACCTTGACACATGGTGACCGCTGAAGGTCGATATCTTCAAACCCTCCTGTTCTCTCCTGAGGGAGACACCGTTTTTTTAGAAACACTTTTTGAATTGAGTAAAAATTGAATCTTAAAAAAAGAGTAGTTTCTTACCCAGAGTCGCTCTTTGTTCTGTCTCCACCTGCCTGTGATCAGCTGCTGTGTGGGGCCCCTCTCCCTCCTGCAGCCGTTCCCCATGTGACAGGGCCACACTTCCCCCTCCAGCCTGCAGGGGGCGGTCAGGTTCCACAGCAGTATGGTGCCGTGGCTGTTGGTTTGACCCTGAGCCACAGACACTGTCACATTCTGCCACAGGTTCCTCAGGAACATGTCTGTTCACACGAGGCAGCGAAGCAGAAGTTTAGAAAGACTTTGAACATTTCAAAATGTAATAAAGTTCTTCTCACCGTCGTTGGTGAAGGGGCAGATGAGGGAGCGCACAGAGTTCTGATGGTACCAGGCCTGCAACAAAGGAAACCACGTCAGGACCTGACACTGTGGAGTCATGGTGGATCAGAAGGACCAGGACTAAGACTCATGAGGAGGAGGATGTTTAAGATTCTCTCCTCCTTGGTTCTGATCCTCCTGAACTTTCAGGAACCATCAGAGATTCAGGACATTTACCTGGAAACACATGCAGGGGGCCACGGAGGGGAGGGGGATGTGGCTCCGGTTCCAGCCCTGTCAGAAACATATACGCAATCAGTGTTGGACGTGATGATTGACAGGATCCATCTGAACAAACACGGAACCGGTTCCATCTGGACTCTTGAGTCTCCTGGAAACCTGCTGTTACCGTGGAGATAAGAGCTCAGGAGGCGGAGCTGCTGGAATGTGGACTTTGTCACTTCAGGCCAGTCAAACACAGTCATGTGAACGGATCCATCCCATAATGACACAAGAATGTTCAGAGTACACGTTGGAATGCGCTATTCATCCATCCATTCATTCATGACTCATTCTATCCATTCATCCATTCATCCCTCCACCTGTGCCTCAGGGGACAGCTGAGGACACTGACCTGACAGAGTCCAGTCGTCTCATGTTGGACACACATAGACACCGGTCCGTGGACTCGTCCGTGAAGCTGCAGCTCCACCTCCCTCCTGTGAGTCACAGCCCTGAGCTCCGGCACTGACGGGTCACAGACAGGAAGTCAGTCACTCACAGACAGGAAGTCAGTCACTCACAGACTCACAGACGCCGGAGTCTGGAACGCAACAGCTGATTGGATGTGAATATGTGGATATGATGGGGGGCGGGTTTATACCCTGGCATTCTTTGATACATTTCCTCTGCTCCATGGAACACACTGAGGACACAGAGACACAAGTCACACATTGTTATTGAACATATATATATATATATATATACATATATATATATATATATATATATGTATATATGGTGTTTTTAAACTGAATCTCATGAGGTATCAAACCTTTTCTGAGAGACGGTGCGACCACCTCTCGTGTCATGTTGGATAGTTGAACAGGATAAACAAAGACTTTGCTGCTGAACGAAACTCCGCCCAGTTCTGTGATCACCATGGAAACCTGTATGTTACACGCGTGTGTCAGACGTGTTGCTGACCACAGTCAGACTCTTGTCTTTCGGTAACTGGAGATGAACGTACCTTTGCCAGGTCTTGCTGGCGAGCGCCTGTGTGATTGAGGGTAAACTCCGCCCTCTTGCATGTTGCCATGGTAACGGCTGTATGGTAACACACTGTCAGAGAGGCTGAGGAGGAGGGGGTGTGGTTAGAATTCAGTGGAACTCAAAGTGATGGAAGAAATGTCTTAAAGTTATATAACAGTTATTCACACTAGTACACCTCCTCCGCTCCCTGCACTTTGCTCATTTGTTCAGGACATTTTCCCAACATCCCATAATAAGTCTTCTCACCTCCCTCTGCTGGATCGTGGGTGGAGTTCAAATCCGTCTCCACATGTGTGACGGTGTCTCTACACGTCTACTGTCGAGCATCAGTGGAATCAAACCGCTGGAACTGAGGGTGGATGACTGGAAGTGACTCAGTGTGTGTGTGTGTGTGTGTGTGTGTGTGTGTTTTCGGATTGGCTCCGCCCCCGACACATAGCCCCGCCCCTGTCTCCACACCTCAGGGTGGTAACAGAATGACTGTGAGCTCCGGTCTCTCACCTTTGAGATTCCTCTGCTCCTCATTCTTCGGCTCAGCTGGTCCCGAGGAGCCTTCCTCCCCCCCCTCCCCCCCCTCCCCCTCTCTGTGAAGATGGAGGAGGAGCAGCTGTGTCTCTATCATCAGACAGAATCCACAGAGCTCTGAGGACCTGGAGCAGAGGCTGATGTTTGCTGTCAGAGTCTGGACCTTCAGGTTGTTGTTGTGCGAGAGGACGGAGTCGTCCTTCATGGAGCAGCCCCTCAGACCCTGAGGAGAAGAACCGGATTTCACTCGGTGAACATCTGAAGAGACCGAGGTCAAACTACAGGGACCGTTCAGCTCTTTTCTTTGAAGAGGTGGTTCGTGATGCAGCGATACATGAACTTTACATGTGTTGGACTGATGAAGTCCAATGAGATCTGTTATCCATCTGTGACGGTTTGGATGTGAGTTCATTCAACATGTCACTGAGTCTATGATGGGGATCAGTGTCTGTTCCTTTAAATGAGAACTGCTTCTCATCCACCCACCGGGTTCAATAAAGTCAGAGCAGACAGGAAATGAAAAGATCAATGTGTCAACAGACGCCCGACTCGTTCAGTGTTCAGTACCTGAGAGCAGGTGACTGCATCTCTGTCGTACCCTGACATCTGCAGAGAGCAGGTGCTCAGGTGCAGGGCGAGAAGAACCAGGCTCAGTGAGAACATGTTTCCTCAGGAGGTCCTCAAAGATCTGAGCTTCACTGCTTCACCTCCCTCAGAGCAGAACCCGAGGCTGTTCAGACCGAGCCTGAGGTTTCCTCTTCTTCATGACGTCCAGGAGTAAACACAGACACAGGCTGCTGATCCTCTGAGATCCACTGAGATGCTCCGAGATCAAGTGAGATCTTCTGAGATCCGCTGAGATCTACTGCGGAAAAAGGAGCGGTTAAAGTATTTCGCCGCGGAGTAAAAACACGAGTCATGTTTCAGTTTCAGGTGAACGAAGGTGAAGTGGCAGAGGAGCGAGTGAAGAGACGGTGTCACGTTACAGACGCAGCTCTGAACTCAACGTAAACAATCATCGTAAACATGTAAATATCATATTATTTCAAATACATTTGAGTTTCTTACGGTTTTCTGCGTGAGCCGCTCCCTGTGTGTCCTCTGCTCTGTGACACTGATTCATGAGGCTGACACCACACCTGAGTCAGGTGAGGCCCCGCCCACTCTGTGTCCTAGTACCGCCCCTCAGCCCCTACACACACACACATACATGCTCACACACACACACTCGTAGACTTCCCCTTCTGAATTCCAGTTCCAGTGAAACGAAAACACGTCAGTGTCACGGGTCAAAGTCCAGGGTCTGTTTGAAAATCACGATTAGACTCCGCCCCCCGAACGCTGGATCAAAGCACTTTCATTCACACACTTTTATTTAAAGTCAGTTTTCTTCAGAGTCTGTGCAGATGTTTTTGTTCTGTTATTTACCTCTCACTAAGAACACACACACACACACACACACACACACACACACACACACACACACACACAGCTCATGTTCAGCAGCTCAACTCGTTTGACCACATATTGTTGGTCTTGGTGCAGCAGGTGTGTGAGTCTGTCATTGCTTCAGAAATGTGTCCAACCAAGACTGACACTACACAACACACCTGTGTGTGTGTGTGTGTGTGTGTGTGTGTGTGTGTGTGTCTGAAAATGACACAGTGACACTAATGATCCCAGCAGCATTTATTTTGCCATGTGAGCAACTTCACAGATTCAGGAATACTCAGTTAAAGCTTTGTGACAATGAAGTCCTCCAGGGGGCGCTGCAGGGCGGCTTCGGCTGACACCAGCCAGCAGTCCAGTGTGGGGGCGGTGCGGATGCTGTGGTCAGCAGCTTTGGATCTGACACAGAAAGAGTTTAGAGTTTGAATCTTTGAAATGAGAATCAGAGAAAGTTGAATCCAGAGTTTGAGTAAAGATGGCGACAGACTCTGAGCTCTGTTCTTCGACTTTGTTTCACAAACACAGTTTTACTGACCTTTGATCTTTCACCCACTGAAAATGCATCTGATGATCTGCTGCTGTTTTTTATTCATTTCATTTATTTCATTTTAACATCCTTGAACATGCATATAGAATATAACAGCTTTGATACATACATGGCATGTTTTAGTGCATAGGTGTCAAACTCTGGCCCGTGGGCCAGATTTGGCCCGCGTTGTAATTATATTTGGCCCGCGAGACAATACCACATGACTACTAGAGCTGGCCCCCGGTAATATACAGCGCATTCACCGCTAATACTAAAAATCCCATAATGCCCTGCGTCAGTTAGGACAGGAGCCAGAGACGCCCTCTCCTCTGAGGAGTCTGAGCGATTTCACGCTCCAACCGTCACCGTGCTGCCTCTTTCCAGAGTAATATGTTTCTTTTTTTTCAGATTATAAATAGAAAGTGGGACACCAGTGTTAACATGTTGACATGGAGCTTCTTTAATTACCACTAAACCAGATGGCGACATGGAATCCAACAGATTCAACTAGTTAAGGAATGATTAAGCTAATTGAAAAATGTAAACACTTCCACTGTTGCAAACCACAGAATATGTTCTGAACAATATTCAATTATGGGAATCGAGATGTAACAGCAAAAGTTTTAATTATGATTCCACATTTCCTTTTATTTTGAAAATCCTTTCCGTCCTTCCCAGTTCTACAGAGATGCGGGGGGGGGGGGGGGGATCAAAATGTTTTGTATGGGGGGGGGGGGGGGGGTGATCAATATGTTCTGTATGTGAGTTTCTTTTTGAACGTTTTATCAAAGCTTATGTAACACGCTCGCTTAAGTCAAATGGAGCCGCCGTCTTTCAGTCGGAGTGTGAAATTCACTCCCACTGCGGCTCAGACAGGAAACACACCGTGTGGGAAAGACAGGAAGAGCGGACGTGAAGGAACAGTAAATATGGAGGATTTCATCACCTCCGACTGTCAAAGCTTCTCATGCATTTTTAGAGACGGAACACGAGGAGCCGATTCTGCTCATCAGCATCGTTTTCCTAAAACAGGACGAGACGTCCTTCACAATCACTTCTCTGGATGAGCCAGTATTAGGTTGGCAATAAGGTACAACAAGTATTTCTTTCTTTATTTACGTTTCTGTCCGCATTTTGAAGTGAACCAAAACTGAGCGATCACACTTGAAAATCTAAGAAGGCTAAAATTAGGTTCATCGAGGAACAGGGGGAGTATTCTTTGCTTTGACCATGAGCTGAAAACTATGATATGACAATAACAAACATGCCGACAGCAAAGGGGGGATCAGTCCAGAGGTCAGAGGTCATGACTCGTATCACCTACTATAGAGACCTATGTTGATGATTGTGAAGTTGTTGATGACAGTAGCATGTTGATGATGCCATTGCCGACCTGGGTGTTTCCATACGAATGTTATGAAGGTGTTGGCGACACTTTGATGTTAGCGTTAAAGGTCGACTTACACACCGATCATCCGTATTTGAACCGGTGCTGCGTTACTGTAATAACCCATTTTAGGTCATTAAAGGGTGATCGGTGGAGATATCTGAGTGATGTTCACTCCCGAAACAAAAGGATTTCAGGTCAGAATTGCATCAAGGCTTCTTCAAACTCTCTATTGTTGTTGTTGGCAGGTCTGAGTTTTAAACCGGTTAGAAGAGGTGAGAGCCAATCAGAGCTGCTCCCTGTGACATCAGCTGTTCGGGAGGAAACGCTGCTTGAGAGAACTGGGGGGCACCTCAGGCCGAACACTAAAAGGATTAATAAAACACACATCGTTTGCCTTTTCTCCCATCACATTAATCTCCTGTCTGAAGTGTGAGGTCATACAGTGGACACACACACACACACACACACATTCACAAAAGCTAATTCAAATGTGCAGGATGACACCAATATAATATGCAACATATAAATACCATTCTCACACGTTGTGGGGCGACAGGAACCAGTAAAAAGTGAGAAACAAACACAAACCGGAAGAAATCAGCACACATGCACGTCTGCACACACACAGACACACACACGTGCACACACACACACACACACACAAAACACACACATGTGGAGTGACAGAAGCAGAGCCTAGAATAGTTGCAGCCCCACAGTGGCACATCACAGCAGATCAAACTCAACCCCAGGCCTCAGGCTGAGATGCTCTGCAGGCGGATACACACACTAACACACACACACACACACACACACAAACATACACACACACACACACACACACACACACACACACACACACAAATACATGCACATTCAGATGAAAATATAAATGTAAATATTCAACATATTGAAAAAGTTATGTGCAACTTGGGTTGAGGGTCACATCTATAAAATGGATCTACATTCTAGAGCATGACAATAATCTGCCAACAGTGTGTGTATGTGTGTGTGTGTGTGTGTGTGTGTGTCTTCTGCCCCAGAAAGCTGTGCTGTAATGGTTCACTCATTCCCCAACTCTTGCCTGGAGCGGTACCACTTTTCACTCAGTGATTCTCTCTTTCACTCGCGTGTGTGTGTTCGTGTGTGTGTGTGTGTGTGTGTGTGTGTGTGTGTGTGTAATGAACACAGGAGGATACAGTTGCTCCCAGTCCCAAACAATGTGACAACATCACAGCAGGCTGAACAAACACGACTGAGCCATCTGTGAACATTGAAGCTGGTTAGTGTTGACGTTCAGAAGTTGTAAAGAGCATATTCTCTACTTTAGTTTTCTTATCTTATCCTATGACACTGATCCAGGTCCCAACCAATGGAATTTGGGGCGGGGGCCCCTTCCCTTATTCCTACTCCATCCCTCTGTCAGTCATATGTGACAGTTAATCAGTCTAGAGAGTTTTTAGTAGAATTTCAGAATTCTCCTCAATTACAATATCGAATACTTCCTGTCGACTCGGCTGCTGCAAAACCAAGGCAACGATAACAGCAGACCTGTTTCCATACAATCTAACTTGGATTCCATCGTTTTAATTTCTCTTTTTTTTCCTATAAATAGGGAGACATCTGTGTGTGTGTGTGTGTGTGTGTGTGTGTGTGTGTGTGTGTGTGTGTGTGTGTGAACCTCGTCTCAGCTTTGAACTGCTGATGCGATCGATCTTAATATGTCTGGAAACTGAAAAGGAGCAAATAACAGAACGTCATTAAAAAGGCCTCGAGTGATACATTTCCTCTCTCTCACACAAAGTATGCATATTGTGTGTGTGTGTGTGTGTGTCTATGTGTGTGTGTGTCTCCAGAGAGCGCTGTCATTTGGTGACTCACTGAACTGCTGCAAAGTAACGACGGACTGTCAATCTACTCTTTGTTCCGAGCTAACCGAGTGTTATCTGACATCGCCACTGGTCTAGGTATGTGTGTGTGTGTGTGTTCGTGTGTGTGTTTGTGTGTGTGTGTACGTGTGTGTTTCTACAGCCCAAACATTTGCAGTACATTTCTGCGAAACCAACAACTCAACCAGGTAAATAAATAAATGATGTATTCACAGGACAGAGCAAAGCGCTGTAACACGAGGGGCTGCCTGCACATATCACTTACTCCTATATCTGTCTGCGAGGATTTCCTACGAGTCAGCGTTTTTTTATGTGTGTTTGGAGACCAGGGAGTGAAATATACGCTATTTTCATAGACGTGTGTGTGTGTGTGTGTGTGTGCAGGTGTAGGTGTATGAAGTGTATGAGTGTGTGGGTGTGTGTTGGCACGACTGGGGAGTGTTGTGGGGGTTGAGATACGTCTGATGACTCATCGCCTAAAAAAGGTGAGACGGAAGTACAGACAGACACGGAGACAGACAGGCAGACAGGCAAACAGGCAGACAGGCAGACAGGCAGACAGGCCGGGTAAACCTGCAGAGTAAACAGACAGGGTTAAAAAATGACGAGTCAGGGGGCACTGACTCATCGCGCCGCAGGAACGTCGACCGGGAACGTCAGGCGGCTGATTAACAGCAGCACATTACGCCGTATTTATAGCAAACTGGGATAGAGTACAGTGGAGCGGGGGTTGGGGGGGGGGGGGGCGGGGGAAGGGGGCGGGGGGGGGGGGGGGGGGGGGGGGGGGCAGTGATCTCGGATCAGCGGGGACGTGTCCACAATATGTTCCGATCAGAGACGCGGTGATTAACCCGGAGACTGATTAATGACGGACAACGCAGGTGAGACTCAGTCGTCCATGTGAATGTCCTGATGGGGATGTTGCAGCGTGAACTCGGAGGGGTTTTCTTCATCGGATCTCATTTGTCAGTTTCTGTCCAGACCCGTGTGTGTGTGTGTGTGTGTGTGTGTGTGTGTGTGTGTGTGTGTGTGTGTGTGTGTTTGTGTGTGAGAACATCGTGGAATAGTGAGTAATTAAGATGCAATGTTGTCCATAGAATGTGGACTGGTGTTCTAAATACTGCATGTGGGCGAAACGTTGTTTCTCATTCAGAAGAATGTTCACTAGAATTAAAATGTGTGAGTGTGTGTGAGTGTGTGTGTGTGTGTGTGTGTGTGTGTGTGTGTGTGTGTGTGTGTGTGTGTGTGTGTGTGTGTGTGTGTGTGTGTGTGTGTGTGTGTGTGTGATGGTATGGCATGGTATGGATGACTGACTGGCCCACTGAGGCTGGGAGAGATGAACAAAAGGTCAGGAGATGTCAGGCAGAGCAGGAAAGTGAGCGCACACGCGCACACACACACACACACACACACACACACACACACACGAACACACACACCGATGACAGAAAACGGATCAGAGGTTCACACTGTGCTTAGGAGCATGAAATAAGATGAGCTCTTTTTATGATCAGGTCAGATCTGGTCTGTAACGTTTCCATAAATTAGCCACAGCCTGAAGGAGGAGAAGTGTCAGAGAACATAAGCTGCTGTTTCCACGGAAACACACCCTGATTGGCCAGAACGTGCCAGTGTGTGTGTGTGTGTGTGTGTGTGTGTGTGTGTGTCGCTTGACAAATCAGCAAAGTGATATAACCACTAGCTGCAGCGACGCAGACCGCGAACGCTGTGATTGGTCCGCTTGGTAACTGTGTGTTTCTGGCACGGTGCCCCGACTCGGCAATTTTCAAATCAAGTGGAAATTTGTGGAGAGTATGAGGGGAACACAAGTGTCTGTATTGCAACTGTGCCACTTAGAAACAACTGTTTCTGCTCTGCGCCTACTTCTGGTTCGGAGGTGTAACTGCAGAGTAGCACACACAAGCACAGCTGTGCACTGAAATCAGGTGCATCTAAAGATAAAGAGCATAAATAAGGCCCTAGTTGATGGTACATTGCCCTAACTCAATGTCTGGAAAATGTAATCTGTCATTCTGGGTATTTCTGATCACACTTGTGCATATGCAAGAGTTTGTCATTTTAGAATAGAATGGAATAAAAGTGTATTCATCCCCACAGGGTTAATTGTAGTGTGTAAAAACAGGGATAGTGTAAGACGAACAATCACTGACGATGATACCATACTGCTAATACTAATACTAATAATAATGATAATATTAGTAATGATAATAATTGTTCAAATGTTATGTTTTGATAATAAATTGAAAGTGAAAATAAAAATAAAACAAATGAAGATACATGAAAATCCCAAAATGTAAAAAAATTGAAAAATAAATAAATCATAGTAAATGTGTCCTGATTCATTTAGGTATCAAATTATCTAAATGCAACAAAATGATCATAATAGATCACGAGTGAGAGCTGATACAGTGACACCATGACTTCACAATACAATCACGAGTGAGCAGATCCAGGCTCCAAGTTATGTAATCGCTGCAGAGATCTGTGAAAACTCATTAACATGGTTGAGCACTGCAGCCATGAAACGCTGAGTTGGCATTAACACGTCACATGTCATTCAGTACAGTGGTGAAATGATGATGTCACTCGGTTGTTTTCGGTTGGAGCAACTGACGACCAGAGTTACACGGAGCAAGCCACACAGATACAACAATCACAGAAGCACATTCAGAAATCACCGGGATGGACACACACACACACACACACACACACACACACACACACACACACACACACACACACACACACACACACACGTGAGCCAGTAAATGGTGGGTGGATGTATGGAGGGATGGACGGAGACATGGAGAGCCCAAGGAGAGAATGAAGGAATATCAACTGTCAAATACAAATTTTCATTAATGATCGATTGTTGGAATTTGACCTTTGGTCTGAAAAAGGGCATTATCATAAGTGTATGTATACAGTGTGTGACCATGAGGTGACGATAATACAAATATGAAATGTTGCCATGCTGCCAATAGTAACATGAGCGTCGGTCGGTGTCATACTGAGAGGATGGAGAGATTCGGTGGATGAGACAAAAGGTAAGATAGATAGACAGGATGTGTGTATATATGTATAAATAAATAAATAGTTGGATTACTTTGTCATTCTTTGCTCGGCTTGATTTTGATTCCACACAAGGAATTCAGGGTCGTACCTATCGAAGGGGGGACAGGCAGAGAGAAACAAGAGAGAGATATATGTTGGCTGTCTGGCAAGAGATGAGTCAATAACCAATAAGATTAGTGAATAGAAATCAATGTCGATATATAGATATGTAGCCACTAGACTTGTCTTTCTCTCTCAACATGTATTTGTCAGGCAGTTGTGGAGGAGGAGGAGGAGGAGGAGGAGGAGGAGGAGGAGGTGGGCGGGGTGACGGACATGCACGTAGAGCAGGTGGAGGGGGGGCGGTGGTGGTGGTGGTGGTGGGTATGTCAGGTAAAGCGAGGGTCTCAGCCGGATTGTGCCCTTTAATTGAGAAAAGGGACGTTAAGCTAACAGCTGCTGCATCGATAAAGAAAATGGATATAAATAGTAAACAAATACTCACATTATGCTTTTTTAGTCAAATCGGACATAATTCAAAATACATCTAATCATCCAGTATAACAAGCTAAAAGCTCGTCTAAAACTACTTTAATAATATTCGTAATACTTTGCTATATATTTATAGTTCCCTGCATTGTGCCAAATGAGGCAAATACTACATGTGGGTTGGCAGCTACTTTTTGAATACAATTGAACAATCTCCCAGCAACATTGTGTTTGTTCTCAAAATAACAAGAATAAATGAAAAAAATATATAATATTGTGATCCTATACCAAGATTATTTCCAACATGGCTCTTTGTAAGTGTTGCCCGGAAAGAATTGAAAAAGTCATCGCTGGGCCTTCAACACACTTAACATGGACATCTATCGCTTAGTCTCACATGTGCTGACGAGGCTTGTATCCAATACTCACTTGAACATGACTTACAGAGTATGGACACACAGCTCGGTGTCATCCCTAAGATGAAACAAGCGCAGCTTCACCCAGTTTCAGTTTGAATGAAACTATTCAGTCAATCAAAATCACCTGATTAAACTAATTGATTATCGCTGATTATTGAATTAGGACTGATTTGATCATTGCTGACCTCTTTTGACACTGGCTGTTACTCGCCATCAAAACCACAGAAGAAGAATAACTTGCACTACAACACACTGTGATACATTTTAGTATTCCTCTGGTAGTATTGCTGTATCTCTTTAACGTCACAAGTTATTTGAAAGATGGCCACCCAAGTACACATGTTGTTTATCACATATACGATAAGAGTTTGTCTTTTTATCTCATTGATTTAAAAAAAACAATGAACAGATGAATTAATCATCAAAATCGTATTTTAGGGTAAGATAAGATAATTCTTTACAAAATTCTGAGAAATCGATCATAAAAATAAACATGATGAGAAAGTGGTTTGAGATTGAGCTCATTTTTATATTTCGACCCAATTTAAGGAAATATTACTCTGTGGTAATATGATATAATTTTTGAGGTGTAGAGCAGCAACACCGGGGCAACAGCGGAACCAGGCTGTTCCTCCGTCATTATGAATCCTGGGGGTTGGGGGGGGGGGGACCCTCCCTTTAACCCTGCGTGGACAACAAGCCGCTCAGATCGCACACGCGGCCTCGGCGCGTGTGGGGAATGTCAAAGCAGAATGCCATGCATCGCAAGTCAGTCCTTCAGACGCGGCGGCACACAGGTGTTGGATGCTGGAGGCTACACACACACACACACACACACACACACACACACACACACACACACACACACACACATCGATGATGCCGGAGCTAGAGAGTGGAGCGGACAGACGATGCGGAGTGCGGCGTGCACACAGAGAGAGGAGGAGGAAAGAAACACTCTGGACGATGGGTGGAACAGGAACAGCGATGGGCTGCACGGACAACCACAGTCATAATACAGCGATCGGGGCCGGGGAGAGAGACTTCCTCGTTAGAAAATGTGGTGTGTGTCGTGCTCGCACCTGAGCTGAAGCGCCACAGAGAGACACTTCGACTTTAATTAGGCTGCGTCTGCTGCGTGTGACAGCTGGTGTGTGCCGTCATTAGTCACAAACAAGGGGCTAAGGTAGAGGAATCCAACACACTGTTGGAATAGTGTTTCAAACTTGATTATAATTGGGACAAAAGGATGATAACAGCAGCCATTACGCTGTGTCTCTATGCCTCTCTCTCTCTCTCACACACACACACACGCGCGGGCGCGCGCGCACACACACAGCTCAGTTTCTGACTTCATTGAGACTTCCAACACTAACTGCGTCCACCCTCTGCACTGTGTGACTGTTAATCGCTGACAGAGGGGCGCTTCACTCCCACCAGCCACAGTAAAACGTCCTTAAAATTGGAGCCAGAGGTGTGTGCAGGCATTCATTCATTCATTCATTCATTCATTCATTCATCCATCCATTCATTCATATATGGCAGAGTGAGCAAGCCCCCCCGACACCAGAGAGGACAGTGACAGATGTGGAGTGATGTGTGCCTCCTACTAAAGCCCAGATTCAGCCATGCTTGATCTGTCACATCCTGACAGTCCCATTCCTACACAACTGTTTGGTTTCACCACGTCACACGTCCAACACTTCTGTTTGTGGATGGCGATTTAAAGGTGCAGTGTGTACGCTTTGGTGACATTGATTGGTGACGCAGCGTGTTCTGTCCACCGCCTCACCCATCCCTCGAGAGCATGGTAGCTCTTAGTTGCCATTAAAGCGCAAAAGATGTTAAGTATGTCCACTCTGGGCTACTGTAAAAAACATGGCCGCCCCCGTAGAGAAGACAAATGCAAATACGTATATTAAAGGGATCATCTTTGGGTAATGTAAAAAGCAGGTCATATATTCAGGTGATTATACATTTGTAAAAATGTCAGCAAATATGTATTTTTTTTACCCTCGAATTTTACACACTGCACCTTTAATTCTCTCAGTGTTACTGATCTAGCTTGAGTTTGGTGAATCTGGCCCTCAGTGAGGCGTGAGAGAGGAGAGGGGGCGGAAAAAAGGGGCTTCATCTTCAAACCAGAGCTAAGAGAGTTTGTGTTCCCTCACCTCGGATCCTTCTGGATGCTGTCCACGGATGGGGAGCGGCCCAGCGCGGCCTCGGGCGGGAGGGCGGGGCCTGACTTGCTGTATGGCGACTCAGTGGACGGGCAGAACTGCAGGGTGCGGTACGGGTTGGCGTAGTCGGCCGCGCCGCCCCCCGTGGCGAAGCTGCCCCGCTGGAAGGTGGCGGTGGCGCTCTGGCTCCCCGTTCGCTGCAAGGGGATTGGGTCGACACCGGGGGAGGGCGGGGCTAAAGCAGGAAGAGGAGCGTAGGGACAGAGCAGATAGTTGAGGACCTCTTGGTACAACTGGTTCACCACTGCGGGGTGTGGGGGTGGGGGTGGGGGGGGGTGGGGGTGGGGGGGGGTCGAGGTGGTCGAGGAAGGGGGCGGGGCAGCGGGGGAGGGGGTGGGGGGGTGGGGGGGGGCAAAGAAAGTGTGACAGCGCCAGCACAGGGATGCACATACACGTAGCCACGATGAGTTAAAAAGCAACGACACCAGCACGAGTACAGAGCAGGAAGAGAGGAGGCAAAACAAAAGAAAGAAAAAACAACAACAAATGAATATCACAGCATTCAATTCAGGTGAGTTTAGAATGTGGACGAAGCAAATGAAACTCACATGCACAAGATGAAAAATAATAAGCATCGTCTTGAAAAATAAAAGTTATTCATCGTTATCTAAAAGAGGGAGCAGGGCCGGTTATAACCAGTGCAGGGACCACAAGGGCAAAGATGAATACACCGTGTACAAACACAGTCTGAATGTATTGTAACATTATACACGCTCATATTTGATAGATGGGATTAAATTAAATGGTAAAAAACAAAACTAAGCTTGCATTCATGACAAAAAACGCAACCCTTACATACACAACACACAATATGACAAGAAGCCTGAAAAAAGTAGAATAATGCTCCTGTAAGAATGATTTATTTTTGGCCAAATCATATTTGACCTAATTTGACCCGTAGATAGATGGAATAATTTGGCAAATATGATAACGTCATAATAATTATTGATCAAGTAAATCAATTATGAATAAATAATACTAAATCATTAAACCACCAATGTGGGACTCATAGCTCCATGATCAAGCGGGCTTCCCTCCATCTTTGTTTACATTAAACTAACCACCTCACAGTTTTAATAATAAAAAGTAAACAAGTGCGTTTCCCCTACAGTGTATTAAAGAGTTTCTTTAAGGCTGGTGGCGCCTCCTCTGTTTACATTCTCCGTAATTGTCCACATTACAAACACAAATTAGCACTTTTGCTGATACGGACATTTTTACTAACCGAGTAATTGCCACACAGCCTCCATCCCAGGGGCTTTTTTTAAGGCTCCGAATAAGTTTTCTCTTTTCTCTCTGTAACAAACTGTAAGACCTCCGTTTCCTCTCTGAGTCAGTCTCCTACGGCGGGAGAGATCCGGTGTGGGGAGCATTTAGGCCGTTACACCAGCCTCCCTCCCACTCGGAGGGAGGGCGACGCGGGTCACTGTGTGTGTGTAACTAGAAAAACCACAGGGACCTGGACCGGGCCCCGAGGAGATTCACCTGCGCCGCTCGCGAGTGTTGTTTGTGAATGGGTTCATCTGGGAACTCTCGGAATTGACCTTGAAACGTTGCCAGGCTTCAACGGGCGGCTGCTTTGTGAAAAAAATAATATGAAAAACAGATCTAGACTAATGTATTATGTTTGACAGACAGTGAGGGGAGGGGAGGGGAGGGGAGGGGAGGGGGGAGCTCGCCGGAGTCGTGACTTACATGCACAGACACGACGGCGACGTTTCAAAGTGACCTTTAAGAGCATCCAAGGAGGCGGCCTTGACAAAAGTGACCTTAAAACCTCTTAATTATTCAGGTGAGCGTCTTTTTTTATTGGAACTGAACCTTGTCAGAACACATTTACTTTCATCTCTCTCTCTCTCCCTCTCTCCCTCTCTCTCTCCCTCTCTCTGAATTTCTCGACGTTAAGACGACCAAACCGCCGGCGCCACGTCACAAACATTTTAGGACACGCTTGATTCGCTTCGATCTGAAAACATCCCTGTGAACGCCCGCGGGATTAATTGAGATTAATTTTCAGGCATGAAACTAATTAGTTAACAGACTGTGACTGAGAGACAAATTGCCATTGAGACCCCAATTGGATTTGCCTACCTGATCTTGTAAATAGTGCTGCATGCTCAGATGGAAGGTGGGGGGGAGGGGGGGGGGAGGGGGGTCCTCTCCTGTGCAGCACCACACCATTAAAACAAACACACCTCGTGTTTTCAGTGGGGCCCCGGCTGTGTGACACAGCTCCGTACCTAAAGTAACTCTTTGATCCGTGGCTTTACGCGCGGCGTCCTGTGATGTCTTTCTAGTCGTCTGACTTTTAAATTTAGACAGTTGACTGAGTGATTTATGGCACCGTGCAGCTATTTTCTTTACTGTGTGAAGAATATTCCAAGAAGCGCCACAGTCTCACTCTGATCTGCCTCAAATGTGATCGACTCCTAATGTTACACTGACCGTTTTACCCTTTCGCGATATCTGCTTCAACACCAGAAAACCTCATGGCTGCATCCAGCATGACCGTCTGTATTGACTTTTATATTATACGTTTCTAATATGAGAAAGTTGTTTACATTTATACGCTACTTTATGCAAACTGTTACTTGTATGTATGCATAAGCATGTACGCACGTGTGCATATCGATGCCAGTGTCCGTTTGGTGCAAAGCAATCACATGCTGACACGGTTTGTTAGCTGGATGCAATACCCAGTATAATGGTTGGGGGCAGTAGAGAGCTCTTAATGGGTCGAGTGGGTACATCGTCATCAGGGGACACAAATGATGTCAGAGACATTTGAAGGTGAGCTTTGAATTATTTGTATGATTCTTATGATGTCTTGTGTCTGTCTCAACATTAAAGGTCCAGTAGGTAAAAGTCAGTTTTAATGATAGTTGAACCACAACGTGTCACGAAAATTCTACACACTGTTCCTTTAACATGTGCCAAAGGCTGATCTTCTTGCAGTAAATGTGTATTTATAAATAATAAATATAAATACATTTAAAAGTAGCATAAAGATCTGTCAAATGTTGTACTACCAGTATGAGTTATGTGGTACGCCCCCCAGTGGAATC
>JAFBJT010108420.1:20274-43870 GCA_016785325.1 Chascanopsetta lugubris
TGAAAAAAATGAACAAATCCGAAACTTTTGCTACACTTACAGTTGTGTAAGGCAGTTGTAACAACAGCTCATCAGAGTGTTAGTAGTGATGGAGCTGGACACGCTTTGGTTTTTCATGTTCTGGATGAGTTTGGATCAGAAAATGTCCAGGTGGCTTCGATCTGCTGCCTCTTGATTATGTGAACGTTTGTGCAATTTCATGCTGTGATGCCTCTCAGACTGAAATTCCTCATCTCATCACATTTATGCTAAAAAAAAAAAAGGTGATAACATCGCAGTTACAGTGATAGACAGAAACTCATTTTGCTAGTATCATAATAAGTACGATTTTTCCATTTGACTTCACAGGCCAAAAAAAAAAAGTGCACCCAGGCTGCACATTCTCCGGCAGTTTCTGTTTGGCATAGCTCAAGAAAATATGCCGATCAGTTTGTTTTCACTTCATCCACTGGATTGAACTGTACACGCTCGGTCGCGTTCCCATGAAAACCCTGCAACAGCTCAAATGCATAACACAGCTTGTTATGTTGATTGCAATCATATTGCAGTTTCAGTGTAACCCTGGGAGGATTTGTGGGACAGTAAATGGACATTTCCATGAGACTTTGGAAAATAAAGAAGGGCAGGGACAGCGAGAATTCTGTGAAAACTCCCGAGGCCGTCGACATTCGCCAGGGAAGGAGTCCAAAGATACAGGGTTGAGCGTTGACTTTGGCGAGGGTGGGTGCAGCCTGCAGGACACATGAACAACATGCAGGCTGTAGGACGCTGCAGGACGCTGCGTCACCGCGTCGCTGCAGTGCTGCAGATTAGAAGGTTCCAAATATTGAGGACATCAACCGGATTCACGTCTCTGCTTCCTGTGGGATCGTTTCTGGCTCAGCGGCTTTTCCTTTGAACTAAGCAGCTCAATCATCCAAATCGCTGCGGCGATGACAGAACACGCCACTCTTGGAAAGTTCTCAGCTCATTATACTTTGTACATGCACACTGTCTTGGGCCGCCGCCGAAGCATGTCTCACTCTCTCCGTCCACTTCGGAAGCAGCTGCTGCAGACAGTATGTATTGGCTCGAGAGACGCAGTCTGACTTAAAGATTTCCTGCTGTGGACGCACGTCCTCGGCTCTATTAATATCTCTGCCCCTGAATCAACAGGTCGAATTCAGCTCCGAAAATCAGAGCACCGACATTGAAAGCATCGCGGCCCAGACTCCGGGGCTGCAGGCAGAACAGTTGCATTCCTCAGGACATGTGACCGAGCGCTGCACATGCGAGTCCAAACTACACACTTTTATCCTCTGAGGCCGAAGCTCTGCTGAAGACACGAGGACGACACAATCCATTAGTGTCAACAATGACTGATACACCAAACACTGAGTCCCAACACATGAGGCGTGCATCCTCCAGACAGGCAGACTGACGTATACCTAGCTCATCTATTATAGTCGGTTGGCTTAAAGGTACAGTGTGTACGATTTGGTGGCAGGTTAAGTTGCTTTTTGTATCCTTTACCTCACCCCTCCCATCCGAGCCTGCAGGAGAACCAATGGCCGCCCTCAGTTTGTCGTTAAAGCTCAAAAGATGTTTAGTGCGTCCAATCTGGGCTACTGTAAAAACATGGCGGCCCCCATAGGGAGGGCTCCCTCCCCTTGTAGATACAATAAAGGGCTCATTTAAGGGTCATGTAAAAAGCAAGTCATACACTGGGGTGTTGATGCACTCGTCTGTTTGTTACCGTTTGCAATTCTAGTACTGACCGAAATCTCACACCCTGCACCTTTAAAGTTAAAGTCAGTTGATGTATGTATAATTCAATGTCAAATTTTCCTGACCCAACAACTTGACTTTATTTTGTTTTCGCAAAGTCAGCAAGAATTGCTGAGTCATCGGTCCTTTTTCAGCAAACTTCAACAATCCTTGACTTGTCTGTCGGCACAGCGCAGCTCAGTCTGAACCAGGAGAATGTGTCAGCGCAGGTCCGGCCAACGTCTCCAATACGCCAAGAAGAAGCAGAGAGTTCCACTCAAATGCCGATGTTTTCCGAAGTCGACTTCACTGCAGAGCTCAACACACACACTCACTGTCAGTAATGAGAGAGAGATGAGCTGATGGACTCATCCAACATGTGATATGTATCAGCTCCCTGCAGAACATGGAGCATGAGCAGTGACAGTGAACTGAAGTGTCACCAGTAGGTTCCTGTACAGCGCCACCTCTTGGTGCAAAATATGCTGACTCAACTTTAATCTTTCATGTAATTTTTCCCACTTTGTAAAGGTGTTGATCGGACCCTCTGCCACGCCAGGTTTTGACCCACGGGCCGTATGTTCGACACCTGCATAAGCCTACAACACGCAACAAGCAGGTGGTCCAATATTCCGGCCATATTGTTTATTTGGTGTGTTTTGATGGTTCAGTGATTAAAATTCTCAACAAACAAATTGGCTCCAAAGAGCAAAGGAATAAACACGAGATAATGGCTCTAAGACTTGTTGTGCATGGTCCTCTGTGTTTGCCGTCAGTGGGACCACACGCCAGGCCTCTCCTGTTCTCAAGGTGTTGGACTGTAACTGGCCGGCCACCTCTGGGGGAACAGCCCAGCAGCCACAGAGCCAGTCGGTCACATGTCACAGCAGCAAACAGAGGCAGCAGAGCCACAACTTGTGGTCGACCACCTCATTCAGAAAGGGCTTAGCTCTAATTCCCAGTTTGTGTCATTTAAACAGTTTAGAGTTAAAGGTCTGATGGGTTTTTTTGTTTTTAGTTTTCTCTGACGACTTTACATTCTGGACATGACAGATGCAACGGGGATGTTAATGACCAGTACTTTCCGATGATATCAACTTTTAGAAATAAATTGGACTGCTGCAGGAACTGAGTCATGGGACAGAAAGACCAAAAAGTGACATAGCGATTACACATTTGTGTTTTTCTCTGACATCTTTGTTGAAGTACTTCTTCATTTTCTCGCTTTGGATCGGTCGTGTCATGCAGCCGAGCCAGTGACCTGAACCGGGACTAAATGAGGAGGAGAGGGGATTAAAGAGGAGTGAAACCATTAGAGTCACGATGAGGAAGAAGAACGAAGACACAGACAAATACGTACATGTGTGTCTGAGTCTTCTTCTCCCTCCATATGTTTGCCTCATTAACTTTCTGCAGCAGCTCAGTCTGCAGGAATGCAGGCCAGCAAACACATGTCCACCTCCTAACCCCCAGTGACACACACACACACACACACACACACACAAACTACACAATGTTAATCAGAATACTACACAACCCCACTTCCTGAAAGACCCTACACACACCCCCTCCCCCCAGAAAGCAGTTTACTGATTCTGGGAGGGAGGGGGGTGCGGGGGGCGGGGGGGGGGGGGGGGGGGGGGGGGGGGGGGGGGGGGGGGGGGGGGGGGAGAGAAAATGCTCCTGGACACAGGAAAGATGCCATGGAGTCAACAGAGAGATGCTGCTAATGCAAAACACATGACTGGGCCAGTGCACAGTCCTCTGAAGAACAGGGGAGAGAGGGTGGGAAACAAATGAGAGATGCAATTACAGCTGTGCTCTCCCCAACAGAGGGCCAGTGTGTATATCTCTCACACACATCTGCATTCAGACAGACATGCAAACAAACCCCTGTTTATTGTCTCATGGAGGCATGATGCCCACATGACAGTGCCGGGCTGCAAGGGAAGCAAAACGACAACAAACTGTGACAAGGCCCAGACTCATGAAAGAGCTCCGGGGTCCTCCAGAAGCAGTTAAGATTAAATCTGTGTGGCCTCCAGCTGAACAGAGAGAAGGTGGAGGTGGTGGTGGTGGTGGTGGTGGGGTGGGGGTGGAGGGGGGGATCACTGTGACCTTCAGAGAGCCAGGGAACAAACCCAACAGGCTGGCTTGTCCACCAGAGGAGGGAGGGAGGGAGGGAGGGAGGGAGGGAAGGGTTAGTGACGGAGAGACAGGGAGGAAAACAGAGAGGGAGAGAGAGGGAGGGGTAGGACAAGAGTGAGGGAGGCAGAGAGAGACGAAAAGGCACAAAACTTGTGACTTTGCAAAAGAGGGCAGGTACCAGAGGCAGGTAAGACACTTTGGAGCTTTGCTGGGACACAAGATGAGAAATAAGACAGGAGTGTATTTGTGTGTAAAGGTGAATGTACACAGAGAGGGCATGGAGGGTGGGTGTGTGTGGGTGTGTGTGTGGGGGGTGGGGGTGGGGGGGAGTTGAGGTGGAATCCTGGCACAGGTACAGCCGGTGTGTTTCTATAGAAACGTCATGCCACACAAAGTGGCACTCTGTCCTCCGAGCAGCTCCTGCGCACTTTGGACGCTGAGGTTTTTCCTGCACGCGCCAAATGATTCGCAGCATTTACCATCAGTGCTGCTGCTGCTGCTGCTGCTGCTGCTGCTGCTGCAAGGAAACATAAACAAAGGCGACAGCAGATCTGGTCTTGGTTACTCTATGTTTTGCTCCCTTTGGCTGCTGCGGAAGGATTTTAATTCTTTCAGCTCATTTTCAGACCGACCCCATGGATTTTGAAAGAAATCCAAATTGGTTTATTTAGTGTATAAACAGTTTTGTTGTTTCTATTTTGCTGGATCATCGTTCCTGCATGTACGAAAATGAATCAGAAAAATACCCAGGAATTTATCAACTTCTTCTTTTTTTTTCTTTTTCAAAAACCACCCCCAGAATGTGCCTCAGTGCATTTCAAGTGGGCTGTGCATCTAAAAGCTCTCCCTCTGTGCAGTGTTAGTTAGTTTGGCTCATAATTATGATGATTTGGTAAATAAACTGCTTGTACCAGAACACTCTCACTTGTGGATGGAGACATCTGCAAATCCTGCGCGC
Source organism: Chascanopsetta lugubris (assembly GCA_016785325.1). Lineage (NCBI taxonomy): Eukaryota > Metazoa > Chordata > Actinopteri > Pleuronectiformes > Bothidae > Chascanopsetta > Chascanopsetta lugubris. The sequence continues at coordinate 25,127 of JAFBJT010108420.1, forward strand.
CTACCACACCCACATGACGACATGTTTTGGCACCATAGCAACGTATCCGCTGCATGGTGGGGATGTTATCGTTAGTAGGAGGATGTGTATTGTCCATTTGAATTTCTAGAACTTTTTTTGTTTTGAATAGTCACAAATATTTTCAGAGATACTGAGTCAGAACTCTGCGATGGGCGATGAGTCTTCTCTGTGGGTTCAACAAAACACTGGTGATTATCTTGTGGTTTGAACAGTGACGGAGGCAGTTCTGTAAAAACAAAGAGGAAAAGTGGAGGGAGCTAATCACCAGGGACTATGAGCACAAGGGGCTTTGTTTCTTTGGCTCAGCCCTCATTTTTCTTCATCCTCTGATGAACAGGAATGTGAAGAGTTGGTCAACTACTTGAACAGTGACGTCAGAGGTTGTTTACATGGTTTAAACAAACTGAAATCATTTATATCTCTATTGACAGACATGGAGAAAGTCTTTGCACGAGCCCCTTACTACACGCGGAGGCTGCCATTTTGCACCACCATGGTCCAGAGTGGATCCTAATGAGAACTGAAGGCCACCGCGGGGTACATACGTTGCAATATGCAACCTCCCCACTAGATGTCACTCAATCCTCTCTCTGTACCTTAACGGTCGTTTGATTTCCATAACATTGTTCAATCATGTCTTTAACGTAGGTGAACAACACTTGGGATTTCCACCAGGAAACGTATCTCGGGCCCATGTTTCAAACGTACTGTTGATGTTAGAAACAGCGGCTCAGAGAACATTTCCTCCGCTGGCTGCAGTCAGTGGTCCAATCCATCCACAGACTTATTCTAAGTCATTTGAAAACTTTAGATTGGAAAATGTTTGAGGACAAGTGGACACAATTCCACCTGCTCGTGAGGCTCATGTGCCGTAACCGCAGCAACAGCAGCTGCCCATGTGTTATACAGTGCTTCTTTTCCAGCGTGCGTGAGCCAAGCTGACTCTGGACCCGCCGAGCCTCAGTCCAAGAATCCCAGAAATCTCAAGAATCGAGTGCGGTTCTCAAATCGATACGCAGACCTTTACCGAACGCGGTCGTGAATGAATGATTATCCAACGAGGCAGTCGTCTCTGTCTCAGAGTGTTAAGTTGTCTGCCGGACGTCGGGTCGGTGAAGGGAGAGGGGAGCTGGTCCTGGTTATGAAAGAGGGGCTGGGAGGTTCTAAGTGGCTGAGAGGGAAAAGGAAGGGCAGTGCCAGGGATCAGAAGAAAGTTCAGATATGTTTATGACACTTTCTGGCCCCAGGCTCCATTCCTGTCCTGTGATTCATGAGTGGTGTTTATTGAATTGGCCTCAGGCGTGAAACAAAGAGATTGGGAATTAATTGTGCATCGTTGCCTCAATAAGACATTAAGTTAGTTTTAAAGCATTGTGTGTTTTGACAGCTGCATGGTGATTGCTTTCAGCAGGCTGCTGCTGATGAGGAACAATGCACATCGGTACCAACACAGACATACACACACACACACACACACACACACACACACACACACACACACACACACACACACACACACACACACACACACACACACACACACACATACACACATACACCCTGGATCATCTAAAGCTCTGGGAGTGAAAGATGGCAGCAGCAGAGGAGCTGAAAGGAAAATTTGAAGAATGTATCTGGTATTCATATGAAATATTATTATTGTTTTGATAAGTCAAACATCTGCAGTGTATGTGTGTATGTATGTATGTGTGTGTGTGTGTGTGCGTGTGTGTGTGTGTGTGTGTGTGCGTGTGTGTGTAGAGAGAGATTTAGTTTTGGAAATAGAGAGATGCATATGTCACATGCATATTGTAAGTGCAAAAGCTGTGAATTGATATCGACACAGGTTGAAATGTGCATAAAAAAATGGAAAGATATTTAGAAATATGAGGGAGAATATAGAATAAATTATGGAAGAGGGAGCTGTGTGTATGTGTGTGTGTGTGTGTGTGTGTGTGTGTGTGTGTGTGTGTGTGTGTGTGTGTGTGGTGTGTGTGTGTGTGTGTGTGTGTGTGTGTGTGTGTGTGTGTGTGTGTGTGTGTGTGTGTGTGTGTCATGATGTAATTTTCTCTGTAACAATAGTTTTGAGTCTTGGATACATGTCCATAAAGCCACGTCTTAGATTTCACTGTAAAAAAAACAAAAAAAAAAGTAGAAAAAAAAGAGAAAAATCTCCTCATATTTACATTTAAAAAAAAACCCTGAGACACTGTGCATTCTTTAAGTCTAAGTTAATGTTATGATAACAATGGATGGGAGTCTGTTTGGCCTCCCCTGGGTCAGAGAGCTTGAGCCCTCCAGTCGCTCGCTCCTCCTCTGCACAGCTCGTCCCTCTGGACTCTGGAAGTGAAGTGTGGACAATGGAGCCTTTATCCCCAAACCTTTCCCTCCGACTGGCTCCTAAGAACTTATTTCCTGTATCAGTCCTGGCTCCTCGCACACCGAATTAAAGAAATCAGAGTTTCCCTCCAACGCTCCGTCTTGTTTAGATTACCCCACCACTGGCTGAAGATCTGAGACTGCATTTATTTGTCATAATTGATTCATAACATTCAATAAGGATATTCATTGTATTTCCACTGTCGCATGTCTGACTGCTTAGTTGGGCTTTACATTTTAGACAGAGTGTGTACGATGTAATGAGTTTACGAGGGTAGAGAGGAGAAAAAAATATATGTATGTGTATTTTTGTTTTGTCATATGAGGGGCCATTACAGATTCTTTTAAACACTTGGAAGGAGAAGTCATCACACTCTTACGTAAGAGCAGCATGAGGCAGCCGTGTTTGATGTCAAAATAAAAGCGCAGATGGTTAAATCTGTCATTTTACAAAACTACACGCCACGTTTTCATGGATACCATCTAAAAGACACCAGTTCTTTATTCTCTTGGAGCCACAGTTTCTTAGGCCACGTCACTTAGGCCCTTTTCTTTTTCTTTCCCACAACACAAACTCAACAAATAACAGCAGGGTTGTTGGGGAAAATCTTTTTGGAGCAAATCCAAGAAAAGACATATTTCCCAGCCCCTCCCCAAAATAGAAATGATCAAAGCACAAACAGCTGTGTAAAATGTGATGGTTCATTGGTCTTGGTCTGTGCTGAGCCTCTAAATGTTGACTAATCAAAGAAACAGGGTTTGTACACTGGTGTACACACACAACGCACGCCCACACAGCGCCACAACAAACTTCCGTCCAGCGGATGTCGTGGGTTGACCATCACATCTTCAGTGACTGTGGGACGCTTCATACAGTGGAATCCAAAAATGAATTCTCTCCTTCTCATGTTTTAGGACGATGAAGGCCGGCACGGGACTCCTCTCCGCATTGGCTCTGTTCCTCCTGGTGGGGGTGGTGTTAACCCAGAGAGCTTGGCCAAGGAAGCCCACCAGGCGCCCGGCCACCACCAGGAGGCCCTCTGTCTTCATGCCTGCAGAGCCGGAGCCCAAGGAGCCCACGGACTTCCCCCCAGTCATCCTGGGCCCCCCCTCCGTCTTCCCAGACTGCCCCCGGGAGTGTCTATGCTCCCCGAGCTACCCGAACTCCCTCAACTGCGAGAACCGGAACATCCGCGTCATCCCGCTCATCCCATCCAGAACGCACTACCTGTACTTGCAGAACAACTACATCTCTGAGGTGACGGCCGAGCCGTTCGTCAACGCCACGGAGATCCGCTGGGTCAACCTGGCAAACAATCGCATCCATCGAATAGACAAACAGGTGGGTGGAGTTTCCTCGAACTCATAGTCAGGATTTCAGGACGATGAAAGAACAAACGAAAAAACTCTGTGTCCGTCTCTCATGCAGGTATTTCAGAAGATTCCATCGCTGCTCTATCTCTACGCGCATCGCAATCAGCTAAAAGAAGTTCCCTTGGGCCTCCCTGCGAGCCTGGAGCAGCTCCGCCTCAGCAAGAACAGAATTTCCAAGATCCCCTCAGGTGCCTTCAACAAGCTGGGGAACCTGACTCTGCTTGACCTGTACAACAACCAGGTAAACCCCTGCATTCACATCCCCATTCGGCGGTAATTAGAGACCGCACAAGTGTGCATTTCACTGCTGGTGTGTTCGCTCCCTCTCCTCAGCTGAGCGACAGTGACCTGAGCAAGAACTTGTTCAAGGACCTGAAGAGCCTCATCCAGCTCAACCTGGCTCACAACATCCTGAAGAAGATGCCCGCTGGTGTCCCCAATGGCATCATTCAGCTTTTCCTGGACAGGAACCATATCGAAGACATTCCAAGGCAAGAGCATACACTGCGGCCATTGTTGCATAAACTTTGTTCAACACACATACAGGCACTTGCTGGATCTATTTTGGCTCAGAACTGATCATGAGGGTCCAAACACGTACAAAAGAGAGAATAAGAACTGTGTGTCTGCTCCAGTGTTCTTGGAGCACCCAGCATGTAGCGGAACCATGCAGGGAGACAAAGCCAAAAACATGGAGTTGGTGGAAAAATACAAGAGAGAATTTAAACTTCGATTTGATCAGTCATTGTAGAACCAATGACGAAACAGAGGACTGTATAGTTGGAGGAAGAGTTGGTCAGTCATGGTACAGAGGGTTGATAACACTGAATCCTCCCTTACTGCCGACCGCTGTAAAAACATTACGGATCTTTTAATGGACCGCCTCCAGACGCAACCAATGGTCCGTCAAAGGCATTGGATGATCCCTTGCAATGAAGCAGTGACCCATAGATTTGCATAGAAAATATTACCAAACGCAGGTGCAACAACAGTGGAAATGAAATGTAGGTTGGATTTGAGACTTACCTGAGAGCTCCTCACGTCTACATCAGAGTGGCGGCACCTCCGGTCGCCATCTTTTTTTCTGTAATCAAGACAAGACGAACAAAAATGCTGGCTTCAGAGAGGGTTCTAGGTTTTATATTTTCTTAAAGTCGTTACAGGTTCTAAACTTGTAGAAGGAGCCATTTTGGACCTTCTGGCAGGTTGGTTTTGGGCCTCAGGACGCATGTTCAACACTCCTGAACCTTCAAGTAGCCCATAACAATCACATGGTATCCAATCTCCTATGTCACTGCAAGTAAATCAGTATATTATATTTGTTCATAATAATTTCACAACCTCAGTCTTGTCAGTCAACTTTACTTTAAGTTTTGGCCTTTTTCATTGGCCTTGTACAGTACATGTATATTCGGGAGGCTCAAGACACAGTTTGTGTCAATGACAGTAATAGAAATCAATATTATGTCTCCCACCTGTACGGGGAGTCTGAGTGTATCCAAGAGTATTTTGCATTTAAATCTCACATCTTCCTCATGGTGTCGTTTTCCCGTACAGAGACTACTTCAAAGGTTTCGCTCACCTGGCGTTCGTGCGGCTGAACTACAACCAGCTCAGCGATAAAGGAGTTCCCAAAACTGTGTTCAACGTCTCCACCCTGCTGGACCTTCAGCTGGCCCACAACCAGCTCACCACTGTTCCCCTCTTCAACACTCACCTGGAGCAGCTGCACCTCAACCACAACAGCATTTTGAGTAAGTGCTGAGTCACCCTCAGAGTGTGTGGGCGGGGTCTTTTACACACAATTAGTTCACACATAAAAACAGAGCTCATCTTTAAAGAAACAGTGTGTAGGGTTTAGTGGTTGTAGTTGTCCTTTTGAACTCAAAAGGTGTTTAATTTGTCCACTCTGGGCTACTGTAAAAACATGGCAGCTTCCAAAGAGAGGACCTGCTCCCATTGTGAGTCACATGAGACTGGTTTTAGAATAAGGAAAACAACTAATCTTACATTTGGGTGATCAAACACTCGTAAAAGACATTAATTTTGTACTTTATTTTACTTTTACCCAAGTCATAGACACTGAACCTCGCAGACATTTCTTTTTAAAGGTGGACCGGTTCACATTTGTATTACAATAATGAATCAAATGACTGATGCATCAAACTAACGATCGTCTGGGGAATTGATGCTGCCCGAGCTCTGTGGTGAATTTTAACACCTCTCAGCTCAGAGGTTTGATTTTCCAGTCCCCAGCTTGGGTTTGGATCCTCTCCTCTCTATAAGAGCGTTCATAAATCTAACAAGGGAGTATGGGACATATCAGTGGAGCCCAGTGTGTGTACACACACACACACACACACACACACACACACACACACACACACACACACACACACACACACACACACACACACACACACACACACACAAACACACAGTATATAATGTACAGCAGCAGGCGTCCTGTTCACGTTTTTACATCTGGAATCGTTCATAAAGAGTCATTAGACTTGATGTCCAGTACACCTTTAGAACATGGGTATTTAAGAATCTCAGACCAAATTAGCCCTAATCTTAAATCTTAGTGTCTTTTAGCATAGAAAATATGTAGGAAGGTTCAGGCTCACTGCTCTGATGGAGAGACAAACTATGGAAATGGATGGATGGATTGAGCCTTTGTTTTCGGTGGTGAACAGAATAAGAATGAAATGTAAACAAATCTGTTTATTGTAACGATTTGAGGTCAAAACCTGCCAGGACTGTTCTTGAGTTATTCTGCCCCCTTGTGGCTGCACAGAAGAATGCAATTTTAACCTTCTGTGTTTCCTCAGTCCCTCTTTGTTTACCAGGGGTGTCAAACTCATTGGGCCAAATTTGACCTCAAGGGGGCTGGACCAGTAAAATTATATCAAAAATAACTTATGAACAACAACAACAACAATTTTAAATATTTCTCATTGTTTTAGTAGAAATAGTACAGTTGTGGATCTAATGAAAATAATGAATAAATTAAAATTCCCTCATAAAACTAATATAAATCTAGTACTCCGCTTTCCAAAATCATCCCATAGGCCGGATTGGACCCTCTGCTGGGCCGGTTCTGGCCCGCGGGCTGTATGTTTGACACCCCTGTCACAGTACACCACCTGAAACAGAGAGAGAGGGTCAAGTTGGCCAATTAGAAGTAAAACTAAACTTTATTATCTATTCATGCAGGAAAAATACAATATTGTTAAACTACTAGACTACTTTTCTCTTTCCTGTGAGTTATTTATCTTTATTTATCATTTCTAATTGTGGAGGATTCTTTTGGTGACGTTGCCATGATTGTTTTTACTTAACTGTTACCTGCTTATCTCGAGGAAAACTGCTGTTGAAAACCTGAGCGTTGTGTGTTTTCCTTCCAGGCATCAATGGCTCCCTGATCTGCCCGAACGGTCTCCGCAGCGACATGAGCGACCACAGCCTGGCGCCCAAACTCAGGTACGACACGTTTTGGCAGTCAAATCCTTCACCCGCACTCTGTGATGGGAAGTAAACAAGGAAACAGCATGTAATGAGCAATGAGAAGCCAATTAATTATTTTTTTAAAAGACAAGAGTCATGATGATGTCATGCTCAGAACCTGTTCTGTCGCCTCAGGTACCTGCGATTGGATGGAAATCACCTGGTTCCCCCCATCCCTCTGGAGGTCATCATGTGCTTCAGACACCTCCACTCGATTGTCATTTAGGAGAAGACCTGTCTGGAAAAGCCTGGGGGGGTGGGGGGGGGCACGCACACACATACACACATAAATCATACACATGCACACACACACACACATGCACACACATAAATCATACACGTGCACACACACGCGTCACTGTGCACGAAGGGTTTTCAAGGTAAAACATGTTGGGTGATGCCTGAGGTGTATCCACCTGTATGTCAGCTGGAAATGTTGTGTTATTGGAAGATGAAATGAGAGGAGTGTAAAACTTAAATAGTTTCAATATTGTCTGATACAGAGCAAACAATTCAAATACCAGGCAGGCAGAGTGGACATGCTAACTTTTAGGGTTATAGGTTATTGTAGGAGTTACATCTTAGCCATCTTTTTGTTTGTTCTTTTAGAAAAACTAGATTGAGTGAAAGCCTGAAATGACAGGCACATCGACAGACACTACACGCATGAGGGGTAGTTACGTTTGATCGCAGCAGCTGCCACCATCAGATCAAACACACGTCAGAAGAGCCAGTTTTGGGAAGAAAAAAAAACACACATAACTACCATGTAGTTGAATCTGTCCTAAAATGTGCCTGTGGTTTTCAAGGTACTCCATGTAAAAACATCGCTACTCTTTGTATTATTAGTCCCTTGTATATTATTCTTCTGTATAAAGATGCTTTGTACAAATATGGAAAATAAAATGTTTTCTTTGATCATTTGAATTTGTTTGATGATTCATGTTAGATCAAGAAGAAATAGGATTTGTAGGACTTCCTCCCCGCCCCCCTTTTTTTGTGTGTGAATTCACTGCATTAACAAACTGGATCTGAGGAGATTTAATATATGATTGAATATAAGCAGCAGTGAATAGATACCAAATAACAAGTGTTAGTCTCACTAGATATGATGCAGCTGAGACTGTGAGTGACAGAAGTGTGATGCCCCCTACTGGTGAGACAGGAGACCTGGACATTCCTGAGAGAAATATGCTGCTGGCTGTTTGTCACAAGTATTTCCGAGAGTGAAATCCGGAAAGTTTGCACTTCCCCTCATGCATGGTGTCACTGACGCTATGGCATCCGTACGTGCACTATTTCTCTCTAACCGTTCCCTTCTTGCGGTTCCATGCACCGTGAGTGAATTTCTCCACAGTCATCGAAAAGTTTGGCTGGCCAGACAAAGCAGGGGAGCAGGTCTGGTTGGAGTTTCCGACAAGGACCCGTCGGACAGGAGTGATATCACCTGCAGAGAGAGTGCTCCTGGAGGAAAACGAGAAGTGCCTCCGAGTAAAGCGAGTAGCCGACCTGAACGGCGAGACAGCGGCAGATACACCCGAGGTCACCCGCAGGGCCGCGCACCCCAAGATCCATGGGATCCATAGGTTTTCAGAGGAACTCGCCAGAGGAAGGCTCGGGAGATTCAATGAATGATTCGGGGTGATGACGGCGCTAATGAATGACTCACTAATGAATGACTCACTAATGAATGACTCACGGCGTAATTACGCTTTGCATCAGCGACCGTGAGGACGTAACCACAGAGCTCATGCAGGAGGAGGAACTCGTCAGTCACACCTTTTCCTTTTTTTTTCCCCCACTCAGGTGTCGAGGCATCAACGGGCATTTCCTTTACCTGAGACACACTTCCTCCTCCTGTAAAACCAATTAGCACAAATGTACAAGTGCATGTATGTGTATGTGCAACACCTGGCAAAATCCCCCTCAGACAGTATAAAAGGAGACAGTATGAAGACACAGAGTTAGACTCCTCTCTCTCTCTGGACTCATCCTCTGAGCAAGGCACGCAGACACACACTAACGCACACACACAGGTGAGTTCACGGGTGTGATGCTGGCTAAGAAGTGGGATGCTCTTGATCTCAATGGTGCCTCTGATTCCAACAGGAGAATACGAAGCGTTTTTGCTGATATGCTGATGAATGATCATTGAATAGAAATAGAAATGACAGGGAATGTAGTTTAGTTTAGTTTTATAACTTCTGTGGAGCTTTGAGAACAGAGAGCGATTCATTTTTTTGTTTTTCATGTTTGATTAATTAATCTATTTTTTTTCATTTTCAAACATTTTAGAATTGATAATTGATACTTTCTGAATAGTCAATCAGAAAAAAACATTATTACTATTATTATTAACAACAACAACAACAATAACAATAATAATAATAATAATAACAATAACAATAAAAAGAAGAGGAAGAGGAAGACAAAGAAAAAACATATTTGAAGGTATTTACTCACACTGTCTGTTTGGCCTCCAGGTAACCATGGTGATGCAGATGCTGCTCAGCTGCTCTCTCTGCCTGCTCCTCCTGCTCAGCTGTCTGAGGGGACATGTGGAGAGTCGACCTCTGCATCTGGACAGCTGCTCTGTGGACATTCACACATTCGAACTGTACAAATATTACTCTGCCATACGATCAGACGTGGTGGGTTTATGTCAGACACACACACACACACACACACACACACACACAATGGATTACTTGACTGAAGAGAACAGTTGTAGTAAGATGCTTTCATGTTTTTTCACAGTTGGCAGGAGACAGAGAGATTGGAATCAAATTTCTGCATAACTCACTGATAGAAAATGTTCAGGTGAGTCCTTTCACTGTTTAGTACATGATGGTTGTATCGTCTCTACTCAACTTTAAAGGTGCAGTGTGTGAGATTTGGTGACCTCTAGAGGTGAAGTTGCATGTTGTATCCATCACCCTCACCCTTTTGAGCACAAAGGAGAAGCTATGGTCGATCAGTTGTCATTCAAACTCAAAAGATGTTTAGTGCATCCACTCTGGGCTACTGTGAAAAAATGGCGGCCCCCGTAGAGAGGATCCACTCTTTATGAAAACATGCATTAATAAGCTCATTTAATAGATAACTGTTTCATAAAATACATCGATGTGATTATAGGTTCATGAAAATATCAGTATGCAAATATTTTGTACTATTTTTAGAAGTGACCAAACTGACCGAAATCGTACACACTGCACCTCTAATTCTCTCATGCCATACAGTATTCCAAAGGAGATTTGAAAACATAGTATCAGAGTGAGTACTATAGTACCAGAGTACTGAGGTACCTGTGTGTGTTGACCAGGAGGGACAGATCTGCTGCTTCCTCCATCTCCTGCTGCGTTTCTACATCGAGAGAGTGTTCAGCAACTTCGCAGCCTCACATCCACAACAGCAGCGCTGCTCCAGTGCTCTGGCCAATTCTTTTGTCAGCATAAGAAAAGATGTTCACAAATGTGTAAGTGACACTGAGCAGATGTTTGAGATTTGTCGAGAAAATAATCCATGTACGCCGTTTAGATGATTGTGTTTTACTCTACACAGCACTGCCACTGCGAGGAGGAGACCCGCAGAATAATTGACTCCGTCCAAGCTGAGTTCATTAAGGTATGTGGAATCATTCACTGTGCTACAGTGCAGACACACCTTATCACTGTGGACAGCAGAGGGTGCTAGAGAGGAGGCTGTTCCGACGTGGAGTTGAGCTTCTGCAGCTGCGTAATGATTTATAAACAATCTAGAGCCTTTGAGCTGTGTCAGTTAGGAAAGAAATATACAATGACATAGTATAATATGATGTAATATAATATAATAACATACCTTTGCTGTGGCAGAGTGGTACTGCAATCATATAAATAAATATATACTGTATATACACATATATATATATACACACACACATATATATATACACATACATAAATGTTGGAGGAAAAACAGCACATAACATATGCATGAAAATATACCCTCTACATACAAATACTGTAAATATATCATAATTATAAATATATTCAGTTTAGGGTCCTGAGTTCATCTTTCCTGTGGTCTCTGACATTAAAACCACGCCTTCTTTGTTTCTCCCTGCTCCTCAGCTCCAGCCCAGCAAGGCAGCACAGAAGGCCATGGGCGAGCTGGACACTGTGCTGGAGTGGCTGGAGGGACTGAGCCAGAAAACACTCCAGTAAACTGACAGGATCTAAAAGAACCCGACATCTGGGCCAATTTGCATTTCTATGTTTTGTACTTTTTTTTAAATATCTTATCCTGTGATATTTATAGAAAACAAATACAAAAGTTTAAGCATCTATATTTATTGAAAAGCACAAAGCCTTTACTGTAATATGTACTGTACCTCTAATGTAAAAGACTACTTTCATAATGGTTTGATTTCAAATAAAAATATTCTAAGTACACACTCTGCTGTTATCTTTGTCGCTCCAACATCTTTCACATAAATCCCATAACGGCATGTCATGTCCTCTTCAGCAGCCTATCCATTCATCTGGATCCCCCCCCCCCCCACAACCTATAATATGGTTTCTGTTTGTGTAAAGTGACTCACTGTGGGTCACTCTTATCACTTGACTTCTCAAACCAAATGAACATCCAAGCTGTTGTGACATGGGTGTGACAGAGGGGAAAAGTTCAGCTGACAACACTGCAGAGGAGAAGCACCAAGCTTCAGTGGGAGCACAGACTGTGCTGGAGAGAAGTGGTCTGAGTGCTCATAGAACTATTTGAAGGTCCAACTCTTCTACTGTTGATGATTTATATATCAAGTTATGTCAGGCATCACGTATACAAACAAATCCAATGAACCTGAGGCCACGTCTAGTGGCTACAGAGAGAACTTTTTACTTTTGTTTTCCCACTGTCATATTGACTTCAGTGTGGCAGTGGCTCAGCGGTTCGAGCAGTCGCCTTGGTTGACAATAGCCACAAGTTTGAAACCAGCTTGAGCCATGCCACTGGCCACTGTACACTGATACCCTACAAGCTGGGTAGAAATTCCCTGTGCCATCCCCGATCATTAACTATACTGTAGATATTGTTATTGTTATTATTATCTTCATCCAGGTTTCTGGGTCACAGGGTGTTTCTACCAGTACACATGGGGCCATTGGGGGTATCAGGGTCAGTGTCACTGCAGCAGGGTCCAAGTGGGATTCAAACCAATGACCTTTGCACTGAGAGGCTCTAACCATTGAGCCACTGCCACACCTATTGTATATTATTATTATTGTTATTATTATTATTATTATTATTATTGTTATTATTATTATTATGATTATTATTATGATTATTATTGTTATTATTATTGTTGTTGTTGTTGTTGTTGTTGTTGCTGCTATTGAATTCACCATCATTATTATTATCATAATTAATTGACATTGTAGCGTATGATGCAACGAACATGAAATCGGCATTATGGCGTCTTTCCGCTGAACTTCTAAGAACTGTCATCACATGAGATATTCTTCGCGTTTGATCGTCACCTCGACACCGCCGACCTCAGCACTGGTATCAGGATGTAAATCATACTGGTTTCATTTTGCATACGCACAGACCAGGTTCTGTTCTCTTTGAAATCTCAACATCAGCACAAATAACACACAGAGATAAATCAGTTCAGGGATGAGCCATTATTCATAAGACACTGTTATTGTTTCCTATTACAACGGATGTGTTCGGATGTGTTCACCGTATGGGAAAACATGAGCTGTCACCATGAGCATGGCGCTATGTAAGCACCTTACATAAGTGTGGTTATCACCTTCACAGACACGCGGTAATGGCAATGCATACGCACTTGCTTACGCACATTCGTCCAAATGTGCGGAGGAGCAATGTGGAAATCATGTGTTTTCATATCACTTATCATATCGATGTCCGTGTGAACCTGGATTACTTATTGAGCACAGGTCACGCTGGACAGTTTGTACAGTGGGAATTTGGAAGTTCCATCTCCACCCAGAAACCCTCTCAGTCAGCATGAGGACATTTGAAATTTGGGTTACAGCAAAATGTTCATCCCATCTTGCTGCCTCAGCTCTGCGGATGTGATCAGGTTTCTGAGGAAGTCTTCCATTTTTACTCTTGGGAGGTATTCACGGTCACATCTACACGTCGTGATTTCAACCCACCTGCTTCCACCGGTGTCAGACAAAGGCTGACATGCACGATATTCCTGTCCATTTGTCATAATGTGTAAACTGGGCGGAAGGCCGAGTGACGACAATAGTCATGCGAAGAGCGGAGGAGTCATTGGTCGAGCTCTAAGGAATTTGCTTTGTCGGGCCACTGACAGAGCAAATTAACATGTGGTGGGCGGACGGAGGGCACAGAGTCACCCTGCTGTTACAACATCATTGTTTCCTATTTTGCAAACGACCGTGGTGATATAATCTGTCAATATCTCTATGATTACACAACTATAGCCACTCTATACCAGGGCTCTGCAACCTCCTAGCCTAAACCTCCCTAACCTTGAAAAAAAACAATAATGAGGATATTGATATTTTTATATCAAAGGGAACACCTCTGATTTTGGAGATCAAAGTGATGCTGTGAAAGAGATTGATTTTTTTTTTTTTATTAGCTCACATCCAACGATGTAGAGCTTACGTCTGCAGCTACAGCCTCCTTCAGGTGGCTAATCCTGAGTTTCTGACCCCCTGGTAAACTAAAGATAGACAAATCCGAAAAAAATATGTGCATAAGCAAACAACAACAAAAATACAACATTGATAGACATTTTGAGAACAAGCACCCAGCGTTGGCAAGCTGGCCTGTTTTTATGTTTACTGTTTTTAAAGCTAATAGACTGCATCTATATGTTTCTATAATTTCATAAATGCAAGGAGCTATAGTTCTAATATACACAGTATGTGTATACGCAGTGTTCTCTCCACTTCAATGGTCTAATAGGTTTTGTGGCTCCAGATGAATGTAATTTGGTGGCAGAGGGGGCAGAAATGGCTCTTGTGATCGGGTGGGGGTTTGTGTTACAGACCCCTGATCTATACAAACAATAACTGAAACTAAATGCATGAGAGTCGATGCAACAGCATCAAACACACACCAGGAGTAAAAGTGAAAGAGAAATGTGGTGAAGGCATATGCTAAGACCTACATGGTTTCCTCTAAAAGTGTTAATTGCGGGTACACAATGCAGACACTTCTTGTGTGTGTTCACAGTCTTGCACATGCACACACACAAATACATGCACATATGCACACACACACACACACACACACACACACACACACACACGTACACATTCACCGTGATGCATAACCCGGAGGAGGCACCGGCTCATCTGGTCTGCAAGTCACACAAGGATTCATGGTTTCATGGTTGTGACCATTCACATTAAAAACCTGGGGTGTGATGTGGACCTCAAGTGTGATTCACATAGGTATATACACCACAGTGGACAAAGCGATGAGTCATGTTTCACGTGAAGTGCTGACTGCACAATTTTCTGAGCACCGAGAGTGACATTGCAAGAAACCAACTTTCAGGGTTAATCTGGCATGAGAAGAGATACGATGAGACGTCCACACTCCTCACATTCACACCCAATCATTTCCAATCACAATAAGCAGAGAGAGAGAGAGAGAAATAATACTGACTTCATTGATTTAAGTGCACAATGACAGTGAGTGTGTGATACGGTGGCCAATCAGCCAATCAGATTCCATCTCAGTCTCAAGCGATCGTGCAGTCATCATCCATCCAGTTTCATCCGCAGCGCTGGTCAATCAAGCATTAAGATCCTCAACCTCCATCACCGCCATGTTTCCACCCTTCTCCACAAGGTTCCACCCGCTGAAGAAAATGTACAATCAGCACTATGTTGCCATGGCATCAAAGAAAATGTATTTATAAACGAAGGACAAAGATCCCTCAGTAACCAGTAGTTATGGACACAAATGTCCGAGGCACTGCGACCAGCACTGCAGCAATAACAAAAGAACCATGTGAATACAAAACAGTCATCTGGCCACAATGAAAGGCTGAAGAGTACAAGAGAGCTCTCAAACGACTTTTGAACATTTGGGTTGAGAGGTTGAAAAAGTTCTATAATTTTGGGGCAGCGATAAAAAAAATACCCGTTTCTTAGTTTATGACTTTTATGAGTTTATTGAAGTTATTTCGTTTTAGAGAGAGGAACTTTGGTGTGTCATCTGCAGAACTGTGAAAAGTGTTTTTGAAAAATGGAACTCAGCCTTAGAGGGTAGATGAAAAAATGCAATGAACCTTGAGGGACACCGTAGGGAATGGGAGTGGCAGGAACAAGATGCACCAGCCTTCAACTGAGGGTGTTTCTGTTCTGCCACGTTTCTGGACCCGATTTATTCGGATGATTCCAGAGTGTAACATTTTGTGTGTTTGATTGGATGTTGGCTCCTTTGCGAAGGTAAGAAGTTGGTTTGACTTTTTTGGTCAGCAGTTCTGTCAAGATATTTGGTCAGGGCTTGGGTCATGGGCGTGGGGGAGTTTATTTGTTTCTCTGGATATTTTCCCCAGGAAATAATTCATCCGAATCACGTGTACTTGGTTTTGTCATGAGTGAGTCTGTGCGACGTGGTGTCCACCGCGAGACAATCACATTTTCCCCTTTGTTGTGCAGGTTACGGACAGATGAGCATGTGCTCCGTTGAGTGCCTTTCCAGTTTCTGTCTCACTTTACCCTGTCTCTCATTTTGAGAATTGTCATGAGTTGAGTTTTCAGAGGAAGGAAAGACACAGACAAAGTTACAGAATTCTCAGAATTGTCTGTTTTGGTGATATTCTGTATGAAACACATGACTTCACTGAAATATTCAGGTTCCTGTGAACAGCAGTGGAAAGACCTCATGAATGGCGTATGACACCACTATTATCTCCACTCTGTCTCTGGATATTTCTTATGTGAGGCAGATTATGTACGTATGAATTTATGTGTGAGTCACTGGTGAAGGGAGAAAACACTAAAGATGAAAACAAGTGATGCAGTCAAGGGGGAAAAGCAAAGTCAAATATGTTAAATGTTTTTTTCCTTAAAAGTGCAGCGTGTAGAAAATGTTTGATGATTTTTGTCACTTCTAAAAAATATTAAAAATCAATTACATGCTGACATTTTCATGATTTTATTAATCACCTAAATGTATGTATTTTTCCCCATTACCCTTAAATGAGCCCATTATTGTCATGAGGAGCGAGTCCTCTCGATGGGGGCCGCCATGTTTTTACACTACTAAACATGAGTTTTAATGACACTCTGGTCCATCATAGGTTCTCCTGCATGCTCAGAAGGGTAGGGGTGAGGTGATGGAAACAACATGCAACTTCACCTCTAGATGTCACCAAATCTCACACATTGTTCCTTTATTGAATAATATCTTCGCTTGCAGTCTAATGAACACAAACAGTGGACTAATGGAAACAAATCAAACAAAGACACAAAGTCAAATATATACAACATATTTTTACAAATGTATCAGCGTGTTCTATCGAAGTGTATACAATGTCCAGGAGGGAGCAGCACTGAGCCATATAAACACAGATAAGAAAAACAGAAATAAACATAAACAACTGTCATAAGGAGGTGCCCCATTGTTTTTGATGAGGAAACGCTGGTTGTGCCACTGTCACTGGTGGCAAGAGCTGATGGCTGACATTAAACACTCATTTCAGAATAAGACGATTTCCTGTAGAAGAGCTGAGACACTGTTTAACATGAGTGAACTCTTAACTCTTGGACTAGCATAGAATAGACTTGAATTGAATAAATGCTTAACTGTTTGGATTTGGGGAGGAAAATTCAAGCTACAATTCATCTAAATTAATGCAAGACAAAAAAAAATCATAATAGGGCACAGTGCATGGTTAGGCAGATACACTTAATGTTTGTTTGTACAAAGTGTTAAACTCGCTATATTTATTTTTCTTTCAAATTTTACAATCTATACTCGCTTTACAGTTGGTCTTCTTCAAGGAAGAGCAAGAAATCCTTGTGGTATCAATGGATTTCCCACATTGGTCACTGAAGCCTGACTGTGTCATGGCTGTCTATTGATTGTGTGTGAACAGAACCGTGTGCTTTCCTAAGGGTGATACAAATGAACCCCAACATGAGCCATGACAAATGGTGTGGAAGTTTATTTACGGTGGACATGGAGCAATGGTCACGTAAAGTAATTTTCCCTGCAGCAGTTTTCAAAATACCAGTGTTGCACAATAAAAATGTAAATCGTGCAGCGGAGGAGCAACATGCCAGTCAGAAATGGACATTTGTGAAAATACCCCAAACATGGTTAGACTCAAACACGCGCGCGCGCGCCCACACACACACACACACACACACACACACACACACACACACACACACACACACACACACACACACACACACACACACACACACACACACACCACACAAGTCAGAGGAAGGATTTCCTCTAAACTGGTTACTGCTGACTCATGCCAATTTCAAATATAAACAAAACATTTAAAAATGCCAGACCCAGATTATAGATATTTCCTTTTCTGTCGTATTCACTGAAGTCATTGGTGCCACAAATAGAAACTGTATAAATTAACAAATATTAGTGAAATAGCAACAACTGAGTGTGTGTAAGAACTGTGTGTGTGTGTCCTGTCCTATAAGGCCCCTCAGAGGCAAAACTCACATTTTGTGATTAGCATATTGTCTATTATTTATTATTTATTCTTGTTTTTTTCTTACATGTCATTAAACACACTTGCAAACATCAGCAAGTATTTGCTCTGTGACCCAGGTAATGGAATCCCGAAGAAGATAAACAGTCACCTCATCGCATGCGGTCTTGCAGTCGCAGGGAACAGACAAGTGTCATCAACTCAAACCACAGTGATATCTTTTCGCTATGAGCCCCACTGTTTCCTCAGTTATTGTCAGAGTCTATCCCATAATAGTTATATGACTGGATGCATGTAACTGACGTCATGAATAGAAACTGTTATGTAATAATAGTAGTAAACTGTAATAATAATGATAATGATAATAATAATGAAAACAGTAGTGATAATGATCATTATTAACAAATTGTACACACATATGCAAACAGGCAGTCAGGGTTTGGATGAGCTCTACATTATGAATAGAAACTATTAGAAAATAAATTGTAATTGTAATAAACTGTAATAATATAATCATAATCATTATTATATCATATATTATATCATTACTACTATTATTGTTATTATTATTGTAATTATAATTATCATCATAATGATGATGATAAGATCAGCAATAACACTATCTCTATAACTTTTTTATAGCACCCAAGGGGCATCTCACCCTCCCACCCTTGAGACCCCCCCCAGCCCCAGCCCCCCAGCACGAAATCTGCACAACTCAAACAACCAACAAGGTAGCACAACAGACTAAAACCAAGAGGGCGAAATAGGACAAA
>JAFBJT010108420.1:100419-156485 GCA_016785325.1 Chascanopsetta lugubris
CCCCTTTTTTTCAGGCCCTTTCTCTCTCTTCCGCTGACTTTCTCCTAATGAGCCCCATGTGGAGCAGTGTTCATGTAATTAAAATGCGCACCATTCATCTGGGAGGAAGGGAGTCTCCTTAATCTGCATCAACCCACTTTTTTAGCCTCTGAGGATTCGCCCATGCACACACACTTGGCTTTTCACGTCCGGCTCTCACACCACCACTCAGTGTTCGAGCACAGCTGCGCCCTGTCATGTCACATTTAGTGTTGACAACGAGGAGGCAATGTTGTTTGTTTTCTGTGTTCATTAGCTGCAAATGAACAAGGTTATGAATTAATGTAGGCAGTCTGCTATATAGAGGTGTGGACTATGTAACTAGTAAACAGGAGCAGAACTGTCACCCTGTCACAACAGCCAGCTGCACAGCAGCTTTGATCATCCAGAGTTTGATCTCATCTGAAGGCAGCTCAGCCCTCTTTCATGCTCTTTCCAGGAATATATTCTGAACTGGAAGGGCATTTTAAAGGTGCATTGTGTACGATTTGGTGACCTCTGGAGGCGAAGTTGCCTGTTGTATCCATCGCCTCACCCTCACCCTTCTGAGCATGCAGGAGAACCGATGGTAGACTTCAGTTGTCGTTAAAACTCAAAAGATGTTTAGTACATCCACTTTTCCAACTGTATAAACATGGCAGCCCCCATAGAGAGGACCCCCCACTCACGTAAGTGTACATTAATGCGCTCATTTAAGGGTCGTGGAACATAAAAAAAACATTTAGGTGATTATAAATTCAGGAAAATTCCCATATGTATGTTTTTTTTTGTAACATTTTATTATATTGTAATACATTATAGCCCTAAAATGTCCCTCATAACAAAGGATCAGATTGACTCAGGAGGCTCATTTTTACACCGTGTGCACAGATGAGTCCCTCGTTTCACTGTAGTTCCATGTTTGGTCACTGGGGAAGGAGTGTGTACTTTGCATCAGGGTCCATGTGTCGTGGTATGTTCCCTTGGCAGAAGCCGCCGACACACCTCTGTGTGTTTGTGCTCTCTGAGGATGGGTCAGAGCATGTCTTATCTGCAGTGCTGAGCCAACAGTGCACCCTGAAGCTACATATTCTCAGTTTCATGTTGAGCTTATACTCTTGTTAAATGACACGACTGTGCTCCCACTCTTTACTTAGGAAAAAATTAGCTGTTTATTAAAAAATAATAATAATAAATTCCCTGCTCCCTGCTCTCCTTTATGTGCACAGATCTCCCATAAGCTTCTTTCAAATATAATATTTGGAGTCCTGTAGCCTGGAGGCTCATGTTTGAGCAGCAACTTTATTTGAGAACAGCAGATTTAACCAGGGTTAAGGCCAGTTCATCTCCAGGGCTAAGTTGATTAACATCTCTTGTGTAAACCATCTGGAGCAACATCTGTTGACTGAGGTCTCCACCAGCTGCAGTCAAGCTTTGTTCTTACATCAGTAACGGATATTATAGAATTCTCCAACTGTGCTTTTGATTTATTAATCCAAGTCTGGTTTGTGTGGTTGTAAAATCTTTGTGGGATATGTAAAGAAGTCCTCTTCACCTCCCGGTTTTAATCATAAAAAGCTTGCAGGATTATTCCACCACTTCTACTGTTGCAGATAGCTTTAAAGGTGTGTAAATTGCAGTTATTTTACATACCTTACTTGGGAATGGACTATAAAGACTGACTCTGTGTCCCGTCCCTGCCTCTTACTGTCTATGGATGTTGCTTTACTTCCACCAGTGACTACAGAGACAGATCTGCCAGCCCCAGTGTAAACACTGGGCTGTGCTGTATCCATAATGATACTGGAATGTGCCTGAGCTTCTGTGTCTGAGGCTCTGCTGTGAATCCCAGTCGACTGGCATGTTAGCCATGATAACCATGATCACCATGTGAAGGCCAGGCCGGTCCAAGTGGATCTGGCTCTGCTGCTGCTGCTGCCGTGTCTCCTCTCTGTCTGGGTCCCACAGTGCCGATGATACCGCTCACTCTCAGGTTGAAATGTGCAAAAGTATCCCGGTGATAGATATGGAAGATTTGAATAATCCGATCTCAAAGACGTCACACCTGAGCTAACATTTCAGTGTGTTACGAGTGTGTGAGTCACGAGTGACCGAATCAGACTGATTACACAAAGGAGGAGCAAGATTATACTTTTATATACCTTTTGTCATACCACTCCCATAGTTGGGCAGGCCCATGTTGATGAAAGCCCTGCTTACTCTCCACTTTCCGCATTTCACAACTGCGTGTGCTCCTGTCAGAGTTGGACAGCTCCGTCCGCACGGTCGTCATTTGCGTGAGTAGTATCTCTTAACTTGAGCTAAGGAGGCTTGGTTGGATTTGGCATTCAGCAGTGAGGGAGTTTGAAGGGGGTAAATCTACCGCCCACCACTATTAATGTTAACCCCTTCCTGCCCTCTCTACCCCTTCTGGACTCAGTGGGACCCCCACCCCCCTCCCCCTCCTCATCTCACGTTCCCTTACGCTGATGGTAGAGTTAAAAAAGGCAGTTCCTGCCTGGCAGACGATCTGTTTGTGTTGCTGTCTTCCTCCTCCTCTACTTCTTCTTTTCTTCTCTGTGTTATCTCCTCTTCGTGTCCCTGGGTGTAACTGCTTGTCTTCTTCAAAGGTACGTCTTGTGTCTGTCTGACTTTGGCTTTGGTTTTGTCTGTCTTGCCCTATTGATTGATTTTTGGATTGAGTTTGTTACTGTTGAACACAAGTTGAGAATGTTAAGTGATGGTGAAGTTTGATTTGACTTTTCATAGATAATACATTGTTGTATCTATCTGTTGTTTATTTGGCTTGGAATGTTCCTAATGTTTCTGATAGCTTGCACTTTTGTGGTAAATGTGTAATGTTAACCTACTAGTTAAAACATTAAAACCTTATTCATACTGGACATTTGTCATTAGACCATGTTTGTTATTGAAGTTGGGTGTATTTTTTTTAGGATAATATTTTCAAGAGAAACTAAAGCACTGATGTGGTGACTGAGTGCGCTAAAATAAGTCCAGGTACTCAGTAATACAGTCTGTGCTCTTCATTAAAGCCCCTATAATGTCATGTATCCTTCTAACTAGTGGTTATGACTACTAAATAAGTAGTTGTTTTCTTGGACCTTGACGGAGCAAATAACCCGTTCACAGAGAGGTGGAAGCTGCTGGATAGGGATTGGTAAATATGAGCTTGAATACCAGGTTGCAGACTTGACAGCCACAGTTGGATTTGAGCCATACAAGCAGACAAGGGTCAATGAGTAACTGAAGTAGCGGCCAGAATCGTCTGCATGATTCACCTAATTCAACTCCACCTCCTCTGATGTCAGTGAACATGGGGATTTGAGCAACTGGGAAAAACACTGTTATTATTTGGTCCCTGTGTGTATGGAGACCAAACTGGTGATGGACTGCTAGAAGTTTTGAAGTGTTTGATTCAAGAGTTCAAGAGTTTCCTCAGTTTACAGTTGATCAGACATTTGATTCCATTAGTCAGTTGATGATTTAATACATTTTCTGACGTAATATTATATTAAAAAAATGGTAATATTTGTTAAAGATCATTTCATTCAATGGAATACAGGAAGAATCCTGAAAATCTGCTGTTGTCATGTGCACTTGGCTGTATAACATGCAAACCGCAACAATAGTAGTACAGTTCTCTCAGTGTAACTTGTATATTGAAATATTAATAGAATCTAAGGAATATTGATCTCTTTCTTTTCCACAGATGCTTTGTTGGCGGACCTTGAGTCCACAACATCCCATATTTCCAAGCGTCCACTCTTCCTGTCTGACGACAACGCCTACTCCATCCCTGTTGGGGGTCAGTCCCAACAAGACATCTGCTCTCCACCACAAGTCCCGCCCCCTTCCTCAGAACAGGCCCTGAACGGCCTGGATGAAACAGAGGTATTAACTCACATTGTGCTGTCTAAAGCTGTCTCTTGAAAGGTTTTATTAATTTTAGATAATTCACTTATGCATGATCCAATGCACTCTGCTCAGTCCTTCAGCTCAGCCAGAAGTCCCTGGTCTGGAGAAAGCAGCAGTCCAACCCAACCCGTTGGTGAAGAGGACCACGTATACAGGTTGGCCTCATAACTGGTTCTACCCAAATTTCACTTTTTATAACAATATGAATATGATGCTTCTTTTTTTCTTGTAGCTATGATATTCACACATACAGTCATTAGTGGCTTACCAATGAAATTATTGATCATTGTCGCATGAGAGGCCCTCAAATTTAGAGAAAAGGCGAATTTGGAGTACAAAATAGTGAACTTTACTTTGATATTTCTCTAAATTGCTACAGTAAACAAGTATGAAATTGGGCGTATTAAGATGTATGATTTAATATCTCCTTTAATAATTCATTATTCCAAGAGAGATATTGGCAAAAGAAACAATTTCTGCATTTTATTTTGAAAGCGGAACTGAGATGTGTTCATTGACGTCAGTTTGCCAGGGCAGTATGTGTTACCATGAAGGCTTGAATAGGTGCACACTTAAGTTGACCGTTCACCAGAACGAAGGCTCACTTGACAACAGTCTCAGGTGGTGCTGCCCTCGTTTTATCCGCTCGTCTTTCTCCGTTGCAATATTTAAGCGGGAAGCCAAAGTGTTCCCAAGCAGGAGACTTTAACGACAAGGGAGGCTCTTCAAGCTCTGCTTTCTCGCCAGCGGTAGCCATGCTACAGCTGGGCTGCACGCGGGGCTGCAGGCGGACAATAAGCAGCTTACGTTCCGGTGGAGGTACCAGATCGGCTCGGGTGCTGCATGACGTCGCGCATTATGTTTGGCTTTTCTTATGAGCGACGTCATCTTTCTGTCCGGCAGCACAAGCAGATCCGACGCACACAGGGAACTCACCCGTGCACAGCCCTGTACCGAACCCAACGTTTTTACTCACTGCTAATCAGGAACACTTTTCAAATGATGCAACATAGCAACAGCTCAGTCCAGACCTTTGTTGATGAAAAGTGTTTGTTATTCTTTCCACTCTGCACAGTTTCCCTAATAAGCTGAAGAGCAGTGAGTCATCAGCTGTTGCCATGAACTCAACTATGGGCAGCAACCTCTCAGAGCTGGATCGTCTTCTGTTGGAGCTCAACGCTGTTCAGCAAAGCACCCCTGCCTTCGCCACAGAGGGTGAATATTGAGGAATTTTCAATATTGTTTAAAAGATTCCAGATCTCTTTTTTGTGGTAGGTGTGTATGGTGGGTATTCATGTATCCCTCTTTCGCTTCTAATAGAAGAAGCAGCTCCACCACTGCCTGCCAGCAGTACCATCCACCACATCCATGAGAATGGCGTGTCCACTGCAGGCAAGATGGCACTACCTGAAATGGAGAAGCCTAAACGCAATCCAACAACTCGGGGCATAGAGGATGTTCGACCAAGTGTAGAAAGCCTTCTAGATGAGCTGGAAAGTTCTGTGCCCTCACCCATGTAAGAAATCAAACGTCAGAGCCAGAAAATCTATTTTATCAATGTACTCAGACTTGGTTCATGCTGAATTGAGGTGAATTGGGCCTTTTTCCTCTCTTGTAGTCCCACACCTTTGGTGTTGTCAGATGAACAAGCAGACGGACAGGAAGAAACACCAGCACAGCAACAAGCCAGAATGTCAGCCTCCTCCGCCACACGAGAGCTGGATGAGCTCATGGCCTCCCTGTCTGACTTCAAAGTTCAAAGCAATGTGAGTAATCTTCACATGTGGGTAGAGATTTGGCCTCTGCTGTTTGCACTCATGATGGAGGCTGTTTATTTTTGGAATTGTGTGTCGGTAGTTCGCTTTAGGGCTGTTGGAAGCTGCACATGTTTTGGGGTTTCAGTTTCAACTGTCATATTTATTTTCGTAGGAATTGGATCAATCCTGTTTCCTCCATTTTCATGACACTAAATGGCTGCTCTAGTACTACAGGAATGAATCTTTTTTAATGGATGAATCACATTCACTGTGTGGGTTCTGTGACTGTAGTGGATGTTTATCTCGACCAACCTGTGATGAATGAATGTGAAACTGTTGTACACATGAAATCTTGCACCAAATGCCACATATGATTTCTCCTCAGCAAAATGGAGGTGGTTCTTCTTCCAAAACATGTTATGGTAATCTATGTGCAGCCATACATATTTATGTGATCTTGCTTACAAACAAACACAAACCAAACAAATGGAAAGGTATTTTGAGATAAGACTACTGAGCCTCCTTTTCTATCATTTTCATTGTGTCCTCTTTTCATTCTCAATCTATTTTCCCTGGTTTCTTTCTCTTTCTTCTTTCATTGTGTATGTCTTGTCTCTGTGTGTAAATGGCAATCACTTCATCACTGCACCCGATTCAGTCCGGCTCTCAGTTGTCTGTAAATCAAGACACAGTAGAAACCTCAGTGGAAGCTTGTTCACCAGTTATCCAATCAGAAATCATCCCATCTCTAAATCCAAATACTGGTTCCCTGGATACTCTTGTACTCTCTAGTTATGCCTCCCCCTCCAGTACCCCTCTTTCTTTGGAGCTTCATATAGATGAAGATGGCAGTACTTCCCATACCAATTCCACTGTTATTACTTCATCACTCAATGAATCTCAGAAAGGTGACAGTGTTGCTGTCACCCCTGAGATTTCTCATATCGAGAGCCACAGTGTCTCTTGTCCCCAAAAGCCTCTGAATCACCCTGAACTTGACAGCTCAGCACAGATGTCAATCTCTCGGGTCGTTGCTTGTCCTGATTCAAGTCCACCCAGTAATAGTCCAGTTACTGTTAGCAGAGGTGCCAGTCCAGGTACTGCTGCCCAGAGACCCAGCTCAGTGGGAGTTTCCAAAAGCCCCAGTCCTGTTACTGTATCTACTCCCAGTCCCACTCTTCGAGCCAGGAGCTCTAGTCCACCTAAACTTAAACGCTCCAGTCCAAGTCAATCTTCCAAGAGTCCAGTGCCAGTTAGTCATAGTCCAGAATTACCTGCAAAGAGTCCAAGTCCAGTGGCAGTCCCTTCAAGTACAGAAGTAGCACCCAAGAATGCAAGTCCAGTCACAGTGCCAAGGCTTTCAAGTCCTGTACCAAAAAGTGCAAGTCCTGTGACGGTCCCAGTACTATCGAGTTCACTAACTCCCCCAAAGAGCGCTAGTCCAGAAACATCTCCCAAGAGTCCGAGTCCAATCACAGTTCAAAGAGTTTCAAGTCCTGTGGCGATGCCGAATATTTCGACCTCACCAGCTGTACCCAGGAGCTCTAGTCCTGAAACAATTCTCAAGACTAGTCAGGTCAAGTCATTGTCGACCGCAAAAGTTCCAGAGAGTGAATCTGCAGTCCCCAAAAGTCCTGCATTAGTCATTCGAAAAACGTACACAGTGTCTGGCACCAGCAGTCCCAGAGCATCACCCGTTTCATCGACAGCAGTACTATCAAATACCCCGTCTCCCTCAACCACGGCAAAACATGCAAATGACGGCTTTTATTTGACATGGCCCTGCCGGGAGCCTTTATTGGACGATGCTTTAGACAGACTCCTAGCTACTGACTCCCCTGTAATGGGAGAGAACCAGCCTCCTGCTTCGTCTATGTCCGGAGGTGAAGACAGATCATGGGAGGAAGAAGATGGGATTTATCCCGAGCTGAACCGAGAGGCAACGCTCACCCCCATGACCGAATCCAGTTGGATGGACGAGTGTTCCACCCCTCCCTCCTGCCCGGGAACTCCAGACACATCAATGGAGCTGCCGTCACAGCAGCCCTCCGCCGTAGAGCGGCTGTCTGCCTCTGGCCAAGTAGGAGGCTTGACTCGACTCTTCCAAAATAAGCTGCTGGCATAAAGCTAGAGAGGCTTAAGGACCCCATGTTGTCTGTTTAGTCATATGCTATAAGATATTGATTGTTTCTGACAAAGATGTCAGAGGATTGGGTCAGGTAGCAGTGAGCACCTCTAGTAGCTGAAACAAGCTTATTTTGGGAGAGTAGCTCCTACAGATACCCAAGGAGCTGTGCAATAGAACAAAGTGTCTCTGTGGTGTGATGCATGTGGTGTCATTGCACAGCAATTACAAAATGGCTTGAAGTTGAAGTGTCTCTTTAGAGACTCCCTGTGGCTGATGTTGAAAGCTTTGCTGAAAGGATGTCTATACACGCCTCTACTTGCCTCAGTTGACATTACAGTGTTAGTCATTGGGCCTGACCGATCATGTTTGCGTAACCAATGAATGATGCAATCATCGATTTTGTCAGTGCAGCAAGATGATAAGGGCTTAGAAGTAAGGAGGATCTTTTTCATTTTGGCATCATTTCAGAATTTGTGCCCCGCATTTGGTGTTGCTCTGGCATGTTCAGACCTTTTGTCGAAGCATTTTGTGATTGATTTGTGTTGTTCACACGTCAGCCGTCCAGCATGCCGTGCTGCACTCTTGAATATTTTGAAAAAGACTTGACAGTAGAGGTAGACTTGAATGGAACTTTCTGTTTCTGATGGAAAAGTGGAATTAACCTGAAAACGCCCAGAGAGAATTATGACAGTTTGAGTGTGAGCATTTTTGCCACTTGCGTGTTTGAAGCCTGTGTTGGCTCTGCCTGTTTGTGAGTGTAACCCATCGTGGAATATATGGTGAATGGCACAACTTGAACTTCCCACACACGCCTATTATCTACTCTCTAGCTCAAGTCAGTAATCCGACGCACCAAAGAGACCTCCAATGTGCATCCGATGTACAGAGAGGGACTGATACGGCGAAAAATGGGACCAATCATTGTGAATAAAAGCAACTCACAAGATCGACTCATTGAGGAGCTGCAGGGGAAACTGGGGATTGGGCGTGTGGAGCACCGGCGGAAACAACAGCCAGATGACTGGCTGGCGGAGGGAGTCATTGTCATGTCTAACCCGCAGCGAACGCGTGAAGAAGGGGTCCGGCCAGCCGTGAATAAGGTAGACATGAGAGGCACATAACAGAGATAGTCGCTGCTAAAGCAAGAATTAGATATCATATGTCCCCTTGTATTTCACACAATGCTTTTGGTAGTCAGTTAAGCAAGTGGCCGATGTAGTTGTCGGTAGCAGTAAGTAGTTGTCTTCTGTAGTGAGCCGAATTCCTCGTGCCAATTTAGTTTCATTACCATTTCCTTTTCCTCTGATCTTTGGTCTGGTCTTTGTTTCTCATCTATTTGCTCTCTTCTCTTTGCCGTTTTCTTTTTCCCTTCTTTCCCTCAGATCCTCCTCCCTCCTGAACCGCCGGCCCCACAGAGAAAAGTCCTCCCCCCTCCACAGCCGCCCCCGGCACCCAAAAAGCCACCCCCAGTTAAGCAGGCTCCTCCGCCACTACCTCCTCCCCCTCCAACCCCTCCACCTCCTCGAGAACCCACCCCTCCACCCCCTAGAGAGCCCACTCCTCCCCCAAGGGTGCCCACTCCTCCCCCCGTCCTGCTCCCTCCGTCGCCTAGCCCCCCTCCCAAGCCAGTCACACCACCTCCTCCTCCCAAGGTCTATGTGTCAGTGGGGTGTCAGACTGACTACGACCCCATCTTCCCACCAATGCAGGCACGGACCACCTCTGTCTCTGTCTCACCTCACACTCTCCTTTCACTTTCTCTCATTCCTAAACTTCAGTGTATTTAGAGACTAAATAGTCTTTAAATATAAATATGAATGACCCATCCATGTCCCAGCAGTTTTATTGACACACTGTAAGTGTGAGCTACATACATTGTCAGGTCATTGGATCTGCATATGTCCCCCGGAGTCATTTCATGCCACTTTGCCATAGATACCCTGTGTAAAGCTCGGTCCGAAATCCAGTCGGTCGAGATTATGAGGGGTGCTGACATTCAGGCCATTGAGACGGAGTCCCGTTTTCTAATTTTGACATCTGATGGCGCCTGGAGCCGTGTGTTCCGAGCGGAGTTGAGAGTTTCAGAGCTTTTAGGCGAGCGGATTCTAACCCCCACATGTTCCCGTTACTTTAACTGTACTGACATGAGCAGGAATGGTAAGCTCGCGGTGCAACTGAAACCCAATCTACCACATGACAGCACAGTTACCACGACAATTATAGCATCTCCCTCAGGACTTCCGTCAACAGGTCCCACTGGGTTAGGCACCCATGTCCTTGTTAAATACCATGTAACCCCATAGTCTTTAAAACGCAGTTTAAAACTTGTGGATTGACATTAGCGGCATAATGTATGTGCATATGTATTCGGTCAAAGGTAAGGTGTGTGTATGTGTAGGCGTGTGTGTGTGTGTGTGTGTGAGAGAGAATACATGGAACACAGATGCTATTTTCTCTCTCAGTGGAATGTTGGAGCCATGAAGCTCCAATGACCACTCCATCTGAGAAGGTCTGTTTGCCTCCATCACACAGGCCAAATTCACCCAGATGCACATCCACATGAAATATCAAGCTCTGCAAACATATATGTTTAATCAAAACCTTCTGTGTCGTGGTTATTAAGCCTTTTTGATGTAGAGCCATGCTGGGATAAATTCATGATGAATTCATGTTTAAACCATAACATTGTACTAGGGAGACTTCTCACTGGAAAACAACCACTGTCTCTGTGTCATGAATTAGAAGCATTTCCTGTTGTTTCGTCAACCACATGCTCCGTTTCAACTGAACCGTATAAAACAATCTGGCTCTGTCATCTCTGCCAGATCCAGTCCCAGGGAAAGACGTCACCCACTGCACCCCCGAAACCAGCCAACAAGCTAGACAACATGCTGGGGAGCCTCCAGTCAGACCTCAACAGACTGGGAGTCCAGACCGTGGCTAAAGGCGTGTGTGGAGCCTGCAAGAAACCCATTGTTGGACAGGTGAGGATTATATTCAGTCAGTCAAGACACGTCACATTCAAGCAAGACTTCAGTTTGAGGGGATATAATATTTAAAATACCCAGTTATGAAACCTCACTAGAGATTATCATGAAAAGGTTGAAAGGAGGATTCCACTCCAACAGATGTGATTGCACAAGTAGGATGGGTTGTGTGGAATCATGCTCTGCATATCTTGTGCTGAGCTGATGAGCTGATTACTTAAGATCCAAGCACCTTCACACTTTTAGATATATAGAAAATTGCAGCATACATTCAGCGTGTTGTTCTGGCACCTAGTTGTGGATATATCAGATTATATGGAATATGTAATATGGCCAGGTTTGTATGGCTTCCATCTGCATCCCATCATATGTTTTCTGGTATGAAATTAGATATATAACTAATATGAACTAAGTGTGAGGATTTTTGTTTATTAGAAGGATACAGATTTTCTTCTCAGATATAAAATTCAACTGAAGTTAAGCAGGATTACAATGAATAAGAATTTGACACACTGGCTTTATGAGATTTGCATTTTCTGATCTGCTGCTCTCTGCTTCGCACGCAAAGCTGCAGTGATTTTCTTCTGCTGAGCCAAGACCTTCTCTCCCCCCCAGCAGCTCATTTCATTTTAATGCACTGTCTCCCCGCACCAGGTGGTGACAGCCATGGGCAGAACATGGCACCCTGAGCACTTTGTGTGCACACACTGCCAGGAGGAGATCGGCTCCAGAAACTTCTTTGAGCGAGACGGGCAGCCATACTGCGAGACCGACTACCACAACTTGTTCTCACCCCGATGCCACTACTGCAATGGACCCATACTGGATGTTAGTAATACACACACACACACACACACACACACTAATATGTGCTGTACATGTGGCTGAATAATAATATGTATTTATTCATAATCTAATGGACATGGTCTCAGTGGAACAACTAGTGCACATGAAAAATGACTTCTTTCTCAGCAGATCGTTGACAGCAGTCACAAACACACACACACACACACACACACACACACACTGTTCACACAGTGGCGGCATTAGAAGGGAAGTAATGTATGGTTCCAGTACAAACGCAATCAGACTATAACACATGTGTCCATGTCACTGCTTCCTTCGCTCACCTCTCATTTGTCAGCACTCAGTCACTTCTTCATAGTGACACACTCCCATCGGGTGTTTACTGCTGTTGCTCTTACCCACACACACTTGCACATGCAAAGACACACACATACACGGACACACACACTCACGCGTCAGAGAAGCTGAGAGGGAAGTAGATAGTAGAAAGTGGAAGGTGAATTTAAGCTTGGTAAAAGGTCAACACAAATGACTCTCAAGGCCTCCAGGTCCATCCTTGAAGATTGTGTAGGTCATTAACACACACACACACACACACACACAAACACTAACATGTCTTAGCGCTCACTTTTTTTTCATACTTGTTTTTGTGCTTTAATTCAAGGACTCATTAAAAAATATAGTTCATGCGAAACATTGAAATTCGAATATTTGAAAAAAGAAATATTCTGCACCAGGCTTGGCTTTATAAATATCCAGTTTCAGTTGTGTTGATTTTTATGACAATCAGTTGTGTATTTTGATATATTTATGTATTTCTATCTGCTATTGCGTATATTGTCGTTACACATCATGATCGATATTTATTATGAAATGTGCCCCCCTCAACATAACATGCTCTGTTAACACTGCACCCCCCCCCCCCCCTTTCAAATATGTGTGGATTCCTCACTAACAGAAGATCTGCAAGAGTCTGTCTGTTGCAACGTTTTCACTCACATTTCCTTTTGGACTTTTGGCTAAAGGATTTTACGTCTTATCGTGAAATTATTTAATAACCAATGGGAAAAGTATGGTATGTTGATGTTGCTGAATAATGATCCAACAGAAATTCTAAGAAGTTAGGTCCCTTCACGTATTGTTTTCATTCAAGGTGCAGTAGAGATCCCAAAAGAGGTTTTTCACCCTGATACCCAATTGAGTGTTTATAGTTGAAAACAACTTCTTCAAACCCGCAGGTCATCTGAAAACCACTAAAACATTTAGTATGCAAACAGAATCGAAATTACGTTTGGGGTGTAAAGCTTTTGCTTTCATGAAAGTATCGTTTTTTTCTTTGGAAACTAAAGATGACCAGAAATAACAAGCACAATTGTCAACTATTGGGTTCCTTTTTTTCTGTGCACAATAAAAGCCAAAGGTTATAGCTCTCGGTTGTTTTTCCCATTTGAAGCTGAGAAATAAAAAAAACAGGTTTTATTGAGCCTGTGACAGCATTCTATCAGGTCAGTCTTCACCTCTGGTTTGTTGTGACACTGGCTCTTCTCACTGATGCCCTCTTCCTCCTCCCCGAGCAACTCAAGCATATCTCTTGTCCTAAGCCCAGCGGGCAGATCCACGGCTATGTCTCAATCTCTTAAAATCACGGTGAATGTTCTTTTTGCGCAACTCCTTGGTTTTATCAGTCTCAGTCTCAGTGAACTCAACAGCCATTCTGTTCAACAGTAACTTGGAAACCTTTGCTTTTGGATAATGACCACAGAGGAAACTAAATAATTGAATAATAATAATACAGTGGTTCAAAATGTGTGTACATTGCCTCAGTAATTGATTAGTTGGGTTTATATTCTTAAACACACAGCACAGGGGCAATGTCCGGTAATGAGTCGGCATTAGGCTGCAAAAGCCAAAGTGGAGTCAAAGCACCAATACACTTGATGCTGACCACCGCAAAACAAAAAGAATAAACCCAATGCTGAACCTTGTGTGGCTCAGAAGACAAATGACAGACTTGAATTATAGTAGAAGTTCTTTAAAAAAATCACAGTGTTGGAGGCAACAGCAGACAGTGCCAAAGAGGATAATGTCGCCAATTGGGAGGAGGTTAACAGCTAATGAAGGGCACATCTATTTTTTTATATGTGACTTCTTTGGAACCAAAATTGTTCAAAAACACAGATTTGTTTATTTAATTACATGCTAGAATAGTTTGCTTTTTAATTGGCAGGTTAATGAAATGTTAAAATAACTATTAGGTGCCATGCTATGCATGTTCCATTTTACACTAATGTTAGAACCCAAGGTTTCTATCTCAGTCCAGTGCAAACTTCATAGTGTATCAGTATGGATGACATCTTCCTTTGAGGTATCAACAAGATTTTTAATGATCACTGGGCTGTGTTGTTTTTCTCAGCGTCTGTACAATCATTTGTATATGTCCAGTTTTGGTTGGCAGGCATTCATTTGCTGACAGTCAGCCACTCGATAACTCATTAGGAAACGTTCTGCTTAGTTACCTTGGCAACAATTTTCACTTATTAATGTCATGTTTGATGAATGGATGTTTGATTCATGAACTGAATTTCAGGCTTCATTGTGTGTTACTCCACCTCAAATATCAGCGTTGGCAGGTTTTAAAGGTGCAGTGTGTAAGATTTGGTGACATCCACTGGTCAAGTTGCAGGTTGAATCCATCACCTTATCCCTCCCTTTTGAGCATGCAAGAGAACCTATGGTAGCCCCCGGCTGTCATTAAAGCTCAAAATAGATTTAGTTCGTTAGAGTAATATAAAACGCAAGTTATACATTGAGGTGAATACTGGTAAAAATGTCAATATATAATGGTTTTGCAATTCTACTTTTACAAATAGAAAAATGACAAATCTTACACACTACACCTTTTTGAACAAATATTAGATGGAGTACCCTATGTCAAATATGAAAAACACAAAACAAAGCGAAGATACTTCAAAGAATGGATGACATGTAAGTGTAACTGCTGCCTCGCGATAAACCTTTGTTTCTCCTTTGTCGGCCTGTGACCGAGGGACAGATCCATCGCTTAACTGAATGCTTCCACCCAGAATTTGTATTTCTCTGTCCAATCCTATCTGATTTCACGCGTTTAAAAAAAATCCTTTGATCCTGAAAATGTGGCCCGCTAAGTTTTGCGCTGCGAGCAAAAGCCGATTCATGTCAGATGCATAAAGGTCAGTCAGGCACAATAGAGCAAACGAGCCAGACACCCCTGGGTGGGGATTTAAAATTCGGGGGGACTTGCCCAAGCTCCTGGCTGCGTTTCCTTTTGAGTGTTTTATACCTTTGACGTTTTTATTATGCCTCCTATGTTTCCTCCCGCCTGGCTTTATGGCTCATGAATATTCATGCCAATTGGGGGAGGGGGAAGGCAGGGGGGGGGTACTTTTTCTAAGGTGCTTGGGGCGGAGTCAGTTTGCAAATAAAACTGAGGGGATAACCTCTAAGGGTTTTATGCCCTCATCCCAAAACCAACCCCCCCCCCCCCCCACCACCACCACCACCATGCCATTGTATAAGGTTGTTTCGAGGTCAAGCCTTCAAGGTTTGAGGTAGCAGCTGCCTCGTGGAATCTGGGGAATGAACAGGTGAAGGAGGGAAAAACCTGTCTTCGTGTAAATGAGTGTGTGTGTGTGTGTGAGTGTGTGTGTGCGTGTGTGTGTGTGTATACATCAGTAATCTTTTTAGCAGTAGTCTGGACCAACTTTCTCACCTGTGGTAATCCTAGACACCGTGTGGGTTTAACAGCTGAACAGCACTGTCACCAGTTGGATCCCCCTTTCTCTTTCACACACACACACACACACACACACACACACGCACACACGCACCTCCCATGCTGTTTTCAGAATCACCGAGACCCCTGTGCAGAAAAATGGATTTCAGGGTTTATGGATTTGGACATGTGGAAAGGATTTCGTAGCGTTAGGAAAGAGTTATGATGGAGAGAAGTTGAGAAGTGTTGCTCGGGTAACTCTGAGAAAGCACATTAAGTGACTCCCCCACCCCCACTACTCCCATCTCCCCCCCCCGCCTTCAATCCCACCCGCTCCTCTCCCTCTGCCACTCGCCTGCTGCCGTCAGTGCTCTCTCCGCATGCTGCCCTCTGTCCCCTGTTATTAACCCCAATGGTCTGCAGCCATATGGGATGTGAGTGGAGCGCCGCTGAGGTGTGCGCTGTCATACACAGCAGAGTGCAGCCACGCTGATCTGTACATCCACACAGTGCACATGAAAACCGGCCGGGTATATACGTATAAAGCCCAGTACCCTTGACCAGGCATCGGCCTCTGTATGCGCCGCTTCAGGTTATATAACACTGCAGATTGATGGAACCACGGTTTGTTTAGATTCCCCTTTTCCCCTCACACTCGCGCCGAGGTTCAAAAGTCTGCAGCATTTTCTCTCTCGCCGCGAAAATGCCACTCGCTGTAATCCCTTCCCGTGCTCAACCTGTTCTGAGTGAGCTGTTAACAGCTGGTGTTATCTGTTCATCAATTCCAGATCTTTAAGCCTGCTTTGAATGAGCTGATATAATCTGTTCAACTGTAATGAGACAGCTGATTTTATCTGGTTTGTCTCGCCTATTAAGGATTAGTTGTTTTTTAGGAGCCCGTCAGTCATCCACTGGAATACAGACAGGCTATTGACCCACCCTAATGGGTATTAAATCATCAGTTTCCCTCTGTCTAATGGCTCCATCATGCGTTGGCTATATACGGAAGAAATGAACAGCCTCCGTATTCTTACTCGGAGTGGCCGACTGAAAGAAAGCTCAATAAGTGTCCATTAGGATGTGTCTCGGAGTAATTACTGCTCCATTTTAATTGACATTTGCGATATATGTCATTGATATTCTTTGATAACGTCAATTTGACAGTTATCCTTCTTATTATAGATAGGGATGGGTGAGAAATGTGTGAACACACATGCGCGGGAGAACATTCTCTGCATCTCTCTACACATCCACAGAAGCATGACTCTCTTCCCCACCAGCTGCCAGCAGTATTTTGTCGATTCAGGTCCATTTACCAAGACAGCTACTGTCACATTTCATTTTCCAATTATCTCCCGCTCATCTCTGTCCAAGTCCGCTTTCATTTTTCCGATATGATTTTTTTGATCATACCCAGGATTTTCCTAATGTTTCTGCAGTGGGCATTACGTCCTTGAAAATGACTGACTGATCACTCAATAACACGGGTAAAATAATACTTATCCTCAGTGGATCTGAACCGTAATGGTCCATCAGACAGTACAACACCACGCGTCTGCTTCTCGAAATCTTTGTTCGTTTGGAAGTTTGGAGATGGCTCGATCTCCCAGGGGTCAGGAGTCGGCTGACAGGGTTACCCTAGCGAGTCGGCTCCTCTCTTACTCAAATATACTTCCTCGCAGACCCCGAGAATCCTGTGGTTCTTATTAAATGCCTCCTGATCCTCTTGACAAAGTGCATGAGCAGTTGGTGCCCTTGTAGCCTAGTAACTGTATGACACAACAAATCGGTGGGTCAACACAACACAACAGCACAGAGTCTTTTTTTTCATCCCCTATGATGCGGTTCACCTCACGTGGACTCTCGCTCACTCAGTTTTCTAAAGTGCAATGCCAGCCATATTCTCTGAGAGTGTCCATCAGACTTATATGTCCGAGCTTATCATTACCTTTTTGGTTCATTCCTGCAGTGGAGATTTCGTGAGACATTATTACTCTTTTTTCAGTCGTCATGATTTTTCTTCTCCCCTGGCTGCAAAACCTTCCGAATCTGCCAGGGTCAAAATGGATAAAAGTTTTAATGCTGATACAGGGAAAATTATTCTCTATTGGCGGACTTGAAAACATCACAAAGCCTACCAATGCAATAGAGCTAAAAATGAACTACTTCGGCACTTGCTCCTTTCAAAGAGTGAAATATTGCTTGTAATCAAAGATGCAGATCAAAATGAATGAGGATGTTATTGTAATTTTTGTCCTATCCTATTTCTACCACAGTAGGAATAACAATCATTTTGCAGCACCAGCAGCTCTAATACCGAACCCTTCAGCAGTGACATGCTCTGCCGCTCAATGATTAAAAAAAAAAGCCCTCCACTCTGTGTTTGTGTTGTACTCGTCCGTCTATCTTCGTGGGCTTTGAGGTGTAGTCATGCTTCACTAATGGGATTGCAGGTCCCGGCCTCATGGAGGACAGAGCCGATGGCCATTCTGATCTCATATGCGAGAGGGGGATCAGATGGCCGGAGTGAGGCCACAGGCTTGTGGCTAAGCCCCCCTCCGTATGATCCGACCGTCTGCCGGTCATCGAGCCAGACCCCACCAGCTAAACCCTTCCTCCAGAGGATATCCATGAATTAATTAGACGAGTGCAACCAATGACCAGCGCACGCGCGTGTGTGTGTGTGTGTGTCTGTGTGTTGCCTTGTGTCATAAAGGTTTAGAGGAACAAAAGCAGGAGGACGAGTTGGTGTTTGTGGGGGTTGGGGAGTCTGACAACAGGTGGTGTGAGGAAGAGCTTTGCCCCCCATTAATGACACTGCACAGTAGCCACGGGGGTTGCGGAGAACAATAAAAGTCCCTTGCGCCAACCGTTGCGTCCGATCACATCCCATTATCTATCTGCGCTGCTGATCACAGTTGCTGTGCTGCCACTCAAACCACACCTCCTGCCAAATGACCTTCGTAGTTGACCCCTCCCATATGTGTGAAATATATGTTTCTAATTATGATCCTTGTTTTTTTCCGTACACCTGCCACAGGCGAGTCTTGTTGACTCGCATCCAAAGGTGTTTGTTCTTCTTGGCAAGGCGGTTGTGTAATATGTATATATGCTCCCTCCCACACACAAATGGAAGAGAGGAAATAGATTATATAGATTCAATCAAAGCACCGTACACTTTGAAATTTTATACCCACTACTGCATTTTCCAAAAGCTCAGTGTAGAACATTAGTGGCCGGCTGTGGGTAGGTGGTCCATTTGCAGTCGACCCACGTAATCAGAAGTGCAGCATTTTTCTATTATACAGCTGCAAGCGAAATGTAAACATTTTGCTCAAGGATGAATTGATACGCAAAATGGGGAGGGAGGTCGCGGAATCAACTTTTAATATTAAGGCTGACTTATTCGGTTTCCCTTTCTACACCCATAGCAAATTTGCTAATGTTAAGAGAAGCCACGCAAACTTTCCAGTATAGTAAAACTAAAGATACATGAATACTCTGTATGCCTTGATTAATGTCATGATTTTCAATTTTATCCACTGTCTTTATTAAGATTTAAACCGATTGAGATTCATTAGCCACGATCACTCAGGATGCAAATGACCCCCCTGTCTGGGCTCACTGAGCCCGGCTATAGCCCCCTGGTAAAAATACACAATGGGCTATGAGGTGTGGGTGTGTTGCTCCAGGCCACAGATTAAGGGGAAAGAAATGCGAGTGAGGAAGTCCAGCTGGAAGCCTTATCAGCCACAGTAACACCCCTTTAGCACTCTATCCTGCAGAGTTTGGCCTGTAAAGTTATTCCAACTGGGATAATATCCTCCTTTGTCTTTCTTTTGACACCTACATGGTGAAATTACTATAAGCTTGTCGAACTCTAATTTGCATTTATGCATGGAATAACCATTTCTGTATCTTTATTGTTGCACTCTGCAGGGACAACTGTTTAACCAGGATATACCGTCCTCTTGTATTTTTGGAGCCAGTGCATCAGACCTATGGAGCTAAATAAGAAGCCATTTTTTATGTGCCGCAAATGTTGGTCTATTTGCACCCACTGGCAAATGGGGAGAGCCATGGTAACTCACAGAGGGAGCTGACTCTAGAGAAATGAGAACAAGAGCTAACTACAGTTTAATGAGATGCAACACGGAGATAGACCAAACCGCGTAGATGCAGCAATGATGCCAGTGGCAGACACAGAGTGGGCAGCCCAAAACAAATCAAACAAATCCACCATTTGAACGCAATTCCAAGTGAAGCTCAATGCATCCGGGGAGTTTCAGGCATCATTCATGACAGACGCTAAACACAAGAGGACAACGTGATCAATACGTGGTTCAAACGGAGCAATCGAACACAATCAGGGCGTCATTACAGCGTGGATGAAATGGGAGGACATGAAAGCGATGGAGGGGGAAGTAGATGGCTGCCAGTGCAAGAAAATCAGTGGACAAGCGATTGTCCAACCAACAGATGGAGGCTTGTAAGAATTAGTTTGTGGTGGTTTTTTGGCAGCACAGTGTTGTTGTGGTCTTTTATGAGCTCTTCCTGTTTACTGGACAACTTAGCAGACAGTAGCTGGGAGACATTGGACCTCGTAAACCAGACAATTCATTCATTTCATTCATCACTGGACACCTTTATTTGGTTGCTACACAATCCACAGTAATTAGAATGTGTCAGCTTATTGTTATAATTGCAAAAGTTTGCAAAACAACACAAAACAACATTGTTCCGTCTATGTTCAACTTCATCCAGAATTTTGCCAGTTCATTTTAATTATTGGACAATTTAATGGAGTTAATATATGAGTCAGTTCGACAGGACAGCTCATTCCAGGAACTGGACAAATCAGTGCCGTAATTGGATTCTTCTGTCTGTCGACGCCTTCAAGCTAAATCAGAGTTGTGCAGTTTAATTTGATTCAGGATGAGCTGTCCGTCAAAAAAAGATTTTGGGCACAAACCCCCTGGTGTTGTGAGGATTTGGTGGGAAATGAATATTTGGGTGAATGAAAGTACCGTTCTACTTGAAATTCCAATCAGCATCATGTTTACTGACACAATTCCCTCTTTGGACATGTTGTAAATATTGGGTTTATGTTGTCCCCTCGTCTGTTGAGGCTGTCATATCGAGAGAATCTCACTGAGGACATGA
Organism: Chascanopsetta lugubris; assembly: GCA_016785325.1. Classification (NCBI taxonomy): domain Eukaryota; kingdom Metazoa; phylum Chordata; class Actinopteri; order Pleuronectiformes; family Bothidae; genus Chascanopsetta; species Chascanopsetta lugubris. The sequence goes on from JAFBJT010108420.1 coordinate 120,967, forward strand.
TTGATTTGTGACATCAGCTTTGTTGCATGACTGAAAGTATATGTGTTTTGTTGGTTCACTTCCTGCCTTTCTAATTCCCCAACCGGCCACTGGTTTCAAAGGCAGTCTTGTTAAGAATTAACCTTTGGAACTGTTTATCAACACATTCGTTTGCCTTCCAGTGTTTGGTATGGCTGAATGAATATCTGCTGCCGCTCTGCTTGCATGGTAAAAGCCATTTCAGGGGCGGGGGGATTTAGGCATATTTGACCTGTCGGCAAATGGTAAATAGGAGGGCGAACAGCTGTGGAAAAATGCTTATTGATTTCTACTCATGTGTATTTGCACAAGATTCATTTCTTCTTAAGACGCTCAAGGAAAAGGTCAGCGAATGGGGGCTTAAGTCATTCAAGTGGAGCTAAATGGATTTCTGCTCAGAGATCCATCTGTTTTTGGAGTTTGTTGACAGGGTGGAAAATTGGAACTGTTGCTCTTCCCTCCCCCCGGTGGCACCAACCCCTTTGGAGTGCATGGGGGTATGACCAGGCGTGGCACACTCACTAACGGGGTGGCAAAGAGGCATCTTCTCCAGCAAAGTGTGCACGTTTGCTCACATTGGACAGGTGGGATCTCAGCCATGAGCCGTGTTTGCCAACAGCTGACAGCAGGTCAGCCGAAACCTGCAGACTGGCTCGCGTCCAACGTGAGGAACGCAGACATCAGACAACAACTCACCTTCTCAGGCTCGGCGCTGTGAACCAGGGAAAGTGGACGTTTTCTGACACAGCAAGCCACAAGTATAGCTGCATGTATGCAGAATGTGCCAGGGATATGTGGAGTGTGTGTGTGTGTCTGTGTGTGTTCACACAACTGACAGGGCATAGAAGATGTTGAGACAGCGTCTGGGAAACTGCTCACAGACAAACGCCAGTGTCAGTGTTCCCCCGCTCCCGCTGCATATTCTCGCTCATAGCCACACATCTCCACGCAAACATGTCAGGTGGATATTTTTCACAAATATTTGAACAAGCTCTTTTGAGCACCGACTGCAGATTCAACTTTTTACTATGTGATTTCAGCACAGCAATAGCACTGTCAGAGCCCGGGCTGGTGTAGGTGTGTTGTCAGGTATATGGGGTTTGATTAAATATAGGATCCATGAAATGTAGCCTTGTCACAGCCAGTCTGTATTTATCATTATACGACCTCAGTATGAGTCAGTCACCTTTTCAAATTGACCATAAAGAGAAACTTTTCAGAACAGGTTGTCAGTAGTCATAATATTTCAGAATGAACGTTAAAGTACAAAAGTATTAGCGCGAAATGGTTGTGTAACATTTTTCAAATTTCACACTATTATCATCAAACGACAATGTGTAGGATTTAGTGACACTGATGAGTCAATGGTGTGTGGACAGCAACAACGCCATGTAGCAAAGTGACTACGTTACCATGGTGATTTGCCTCAGTGCCTTCTCTGGCTTGAATTAGCAGAAGGCTTCTAATCTTGCTGTCTCACCAGTGTTGGATCGTAATTTGATCAAATAAAAATTGTTGAACGCCATCCCAAGTTGTTAAAAATGCAGTTGTGCTGCTTAACTCCATGGCGAGGCTTCTCGTGTTCCCATCACGTGTTTATTAGCCAAGCCAACAGAAACAGATATCTGTCGTAGGTGGGACTGAAGATAAGACACGTTCCCATTACACGAAATGTTTGATTTTTTGTTAACCAGTGGGAAAAGGGTATTAGAGTCATATTACATTTTATTGCCTGTCAAGCCATTTATTATTCCAATTGAACTAAAGGTCCACGCTCTTTGACCCAGCATCATTGTTGGCCTGACCACGGCCTAAGCCACCATGATAAAACTTCCTTGAATCACTTATTGTCTGAGCTGGATTCTTCAGAGTGCTTGTTGCCACCGTTCCACCACAGTGGTGAATAATTAATGGGATGGTGTGTGGCTGTGTACGTTTAGGGTGGGCGGCGCCCATTGTCTATGGGCAGCTCCGTCCCTCCCATTCCCCTTGAGGTCGAGTTAAAGAGTGTTTCTGGTTTTCCAGATGGTTGAACTACAGTAGCCTTGATTGGGCTGGTGGGTCAACTAAGGGCAGTAAGGGGCAGGCGGGTTTGGCGGGGTGGGGGGTGGGGAGGGGAGGGCTTTGCTGGCCTTACAATGGGCCTCTCTGCAGTCCCCTATGACCCTCTTGCCTTGTTTCTATAGGCCGCACGACATCGGCCATTACTAGATTAAAGTAATCCTCTTTTCAAGGCCAGACAATTGCTTTATTAGCTGACCACACACACACACAAGCTCCGACCACCTCTGTAATGGTATTGTTGCAGGGGGCCCACAGGGTCGAGGGGTGGGTGATATTCGTGAAGGGTGGGCAGAGAAGGGTGGAGTGTTGTTGTTCTCGGCAGCCATACTTAATGATGACATGCATCCATTACTTCTGGTCCAGCCCCTCTCACATAGGACTTGTTTGGCCATTCACTCAATGTATGATACAACACACGCAGTTGCATATTCACATGTATCATGCACTTGTGAATAGTTTGCCTTAAAGGTGCAGTGTGCAGATTTTGGTCATGTTTTTGTCACTTCTATCTATAGAAATAGAATTACAACACGATCATATACAGACATTTTCACAAATGTATAGTCACCACAATCTATGACTTCACATAATCCTAAAATTAAATGTATATCTACACCAGGAGGGGGTCCTCCCTATGGGAGCCGCCATGTTTTTACATTAGCCCCATAGTGGATGTACGAAACATCTTTTGAACCTCAGTGACAACAGAGGGCTATTTTAGGTTCTCCTACATGCTCGGACGAAAAGGGTGAGGTGATGGATATAATATGCAACTCCACCAGTAGATGACACCAAATCATACACTCTCTACCTTTAGATATAGTCCGATTATGTGTCAGTATGATTTTGTACTCTCCACCTACTCCTAGTCCTCCTTCTCATTCCTCCTTCATCAGACGCGGTCCATTTTTTTCTCTCTGAATTTCTCCACTAGCTTGTTTTTGCCAAACAATTCCCATCAAAATGTTGTTTCATCTCCTTGTTTTCTCACTTTCTTAAAGCCCGGGCACATTTCCAGCTGAAGGGGTGGGGGGGTGGGGGGGTGGATTCCTCTTAAATCCTCTCCAAAATGTGTGATTTATCTTTTTTGGAAAAAGGGGCATTAGCTATTTTCCACGAGCCTGTCAATCAGGCATGAATGGCTTCACCTGCTAATTTATTCAGCTTTATGAAGAGCGGGGGCAGCCACTCAAGCTGAAGTAAGCATTGTCAAACAGTTTGAATGTTTCATGAATCGCCGGGGTAATTTGAAGTGACATCGCATGTGTCTGTCTCTGTCATTTACATCCCACTGTTTAGATGCATGTGTTTGCTTTTGGTAGAAAGAGTTTGCAGGGCTTCAGGACGCACGCTCTGCAAGGCACATTTGCCTCTTTCAATTAAAGGGAATTTTAAAGGTGCAGTGTGTAAGATTTCCCCCATATTTGTCACTTTTCACAAAAAACAATTACCCATTCGACATTTTCATCGATTTATAATCATCTAAATGTATTATTATTTTTCCATTGCCCTAAAATGAGCCCATCAGTGTATATTGACATGAGAAGTGGTCCTCTCTATGGCGGCGGCCATATTTTCTATAGTCACAAAAGTGGGAATATTAAACATCTTTTGAGTTTTAATGACAACTACCATAGGTTCTCCTGCATGCTCTGAAGGGTGAGGGTGAGGTGATGCATGCAATATGCAACTCGCAACGCTTACACACTGCACCTTTAATGCATTAAAATCTTGGACTTTTGTCCTCCACATTGTCTCACTGAAATCTCTCAAGATTAACCAGTGAAAATGGAGCTTCAGTAGATTTCACATGAGCAAAAGAACCATTCACCTTGACTCTCCTCATCAGAGGTCATCACAATCCACTCATAGAGGAATAAGCCTTGAATATTGCCTTTTGAAAATGTGATATTATTGATCCACACCACCAAATTCCTTTTTCCTTGCTTTTCCCTGCAAGAGGACAGAAGTCAGAATGAGCCATACATGCATATAAATCACAAGGGCACATTGGCAGGCAGGATGCCTCTTGAGTTCTCTTACTGATGGCTGTCCGTTGTTATCATTGTTATTATTCCCACTTTCTTGGTGGACATTTCCAGAAGCACCAGTGTTTCTTTAAATCCCCGAGAATTAGAGTCCATTCTCTGCTGAGTTTAGTCTGCAGGTTGTATGGAGAGTCATGTGTGTGTCCCATCAGGGTTTGCAGAGATTAAAGGCAGAGATAAAAAATTGGCAGAAAAACGCATGGACACACTCTCACACACACACACACACACACACACACACACAGGGCCAACCAACGCAACATGCCAGCGAAGGTTTGCGGTGGATTAACCTCAAGGTTGCTGGGTGGGTGAGCACAGCCAGAGCAGCGGCACAAGCTCACAATTGGGATGGGAACCCGCCGCTGAGCCACACGTAGGTGAACACTCTTCGTGCCAGGAGATTGTGAGGATTTGCACCAAAATGAGTAGAAGTTTCTCAAAGTGTGTGAGTGTGTTGATGCACCGGCATGTTTGTGTTTACAGCAGACTGCCCTCATGTGTGTCTCCACACACACTCTGAGCATTTTCTGTGGTCCCAGGTTAATGGCAGGGGTTGGACATGAAAATTAATGCCACCACCCCCCTTTGACTTGAAATATGGCGATTTCACTGAAATGGCCTTGGCATGCCTCAGGCGTGTTCTGCTCTGTTTGACTGAGTCTATGTTCGTGTGTGTGTGTGTGTGTGTGTGTGTGTGTGTGTGTGTGTGTGTGTGTGTGTGTGTGTGTGTGTGTGTGCGTGACTGGGTGACTGTTCATGTTTGTGTGATGGGGAAATGATGGGGTGGCAAAGAGGGTGGGTGATGGGTGTGGGATCTAATTAGTAGCAGGGATGGAAGGTTAGACAAGGCCTTTTATAGATCTGTGGACAATGGCATTGTACTCAGAACCAGGTAAAAGAGGAAAAAATGGAAAGAAGGTTATTTCGATGTATGAAAACAAACAGCATGTTGAAAATACAGCTACATCTGTTCTACAGTCTGGTCCTTTTTCCATTTTCACCTCTTTCAGATTCCGTATATGCCACCACCTCTTCCATACTTTCTGGTTTGCTACTTAATCTTCTGAACAGACTGTTTTCAAAACAGACTTTTTGAATTCATAATACAGATTACTACTCTGTATAGGATGAAAAATATGCTCATCTAGCCAATCATGATTTGAAACTAGATCTGTTTCTAAGCATTTGCCTTTAGTACACATATGGTAGAACCTACAACCCTTTATAACAAGAGTGGTAAAGCGACTAAATGTGTGAGTGCAGGAGATATATTCAGTACATTTTATTGACCGTATTACTTGTGTACAACTCAAAGTGAAAAAGTTATGTGCACCCCCAAATTGAAGTTCTCAATTCTTGAGGGCCTGATACATTTACACTATATATATATATATATATGTATATAAATGCATTTAGTGCCAAATGTGCAGTCAATCAAGTCAGCAGTGTGCCTTAAAGTTAGGATTTATGCATGGTGCAAAGGATTAATGGGTCTCTCACCATTTATATCTGCAGTGCATGATTTGATTTATAGTCGAATGTTGGATTTCACAGGCAGCCCAGCAAAGCTAGATTGATGTTCTGTATGAGGTCCAGTCGCATGTTGCATTCAATTACTGCATTTTCCCACCTTAACCAATCTCTTTATAATGCAGGCACTGTAGCTTTATTGCTGAACTTTGCTTTTTGCACCTCACATCTATTGATTTACTGTGGGAGTGACGACCGTGTCAGTGACAACCTTTTCTGCATTCATGACAAAAAATGGAGATCTAATTCCGATCTGTTTTGTATATGCTCGCATGTTGATTTGCTCTCAGCAATTCCCATCACCGTTGGATGAAGAAATGTGCTGAGGTCGTGCATTCTCCATGCGATATAAAGGAGATGGCCATTAAAGCTCCAGTAAACCGTGATGAAATGGCTCTCTATTGATATGCTGCAAACCTTTAATGCAAACTAACGAACGTGGGTTTAGAGTTCGGGGTTAACGTTGTCGAAATGCTATCACTTAGCATGCAGCCATCTTGAAAGGAACGTTCTGTTGGACGTTTGTGCTATCTAGTCATAGTGACTCTTGTGACAGCTATAAACACTCCTTACCCGACTCTTCCCTAGCAAGCGTGGGATGGACCTTGGTACCCCTCAGTTATTTTGTTTGCCCAATTTGCTCCTCGGCAGAAGCACGGGGGTGCAACACGTCAGCCAAAACAGGGAGGGCCTGCTCCTGATTTCAGTAGAAATGGCTCATTTTAGGGTCATAATAACAAGCCTTTGCACAAGCAGGTGATTATGGACTCATTTGTCGCAGCATGATAATTGTTTTATTTTCCTTTTCCACCTCCTAAATTGTACACATTGCCCCCTTTCTGGGACTTAATATCTTGACGACAGAGGAACACTTGTGCGGTTACAAGTGCATAAGCAGCAACTTAACATTCATAAATTCCATGTCACACGACTCGTGCGCCTCGTAGCCAACTTCAGCCATTTCCCATTAGATGCGGCGCTGCGGCGTCGCCGTGTTTATTATGTTGACATTACACAACTTTGTTTTTTTTGTAGTCGTCGTTGCATAACTTGCACCACATGCACATTGTGGCATGTTAAGCACGCAAACTGGCTTCAACTCGTAATCTTGTTGTCACATGATCGCTGCCCCGCGCTAAGAAGGTGCCCTCAAGTTGGCCCGATTATCCTCAACCTCTGCGTGCCCCCCCCCCCCCCCCCCCCCCCCCCCCCCCCCCCCCCCCCCCCCTCCATGTGCTCTAACTGTAACACCCCCATCAGGCACACATGCACACCCAAACACACACATACACACTTGCACATGCACAGAACAAACCCTAACCCTGTGATCACCACCTCTTCCCCCCTCTGGTGTCTGGGGGGGGGGGGGGGGGGGGGGGGGACTGATAATGAGGGCCGGACCACCGCTGCACGTGGGGCCCACGGTTGTACTGCAGACAATATGAGAGCACCACTGCCTGGAATTATAACCCCTCACCCACCCACCTGCTCCTCATCCACCCCCTCTACCCCCCCCTCCCGCCCCCCCTCCCTACATGTCTGGGTGTGACAAGGCACCGTGGAGGGCCCGAGCATTTACGAGCGCTTACGCCGTGAAACATCATACCTTGACAGATACAACCTCATCTATTTTCTCTGCATCGCTCGGGAGGCGGGGGAGGGGGGGGGCGTGGCATGATTTGGTGGTGTGATGGGTTTTTATTCATATTTTATCACTGACTTCAATTTTGGGGTGGGATTTTTACATGTAGCAGTGCAGATAACACAATTCAGAGCATCGTAAACAGCATCAGCGCAGGACTCGAATAATGAATCGAATGCAATTTACTGGGGCTTGCCAGATAATTATGTTACAAGAGGTTTATCTATGCTAATAACAGGCTTATAATCAGCTTGTAATGCATCACGGTGACTTGTGGATTTCATTTCAGTCTTATCTGAGCCCAGGTTGCTAATAATTGGTTTTCCCCTTGTTGAAAAAAATACCCGCTACAAAGATTTTCTGTCAAGTTCTGACCAAGACAAATCTTACAAAAATGCCACCAGGGTGATTATTTGACTTGTTATCATCTTAATGCTTGACCCCCTACTCCAGTCACTCAGGGGGGGAATAGATTTTCTCATTATCCGCCTCCAGCTATTTTGCTCCTATGCACAGAAGTCTTTTCTTTTCCCCCCTTCTCATCGCTGCTTCGTGGCTCCTTCAGGCCAAGTTTGGTTGGTGGTTGCATCGTGGTGTGGGTCGTGTGCAAAGGTGGAGGGGATTAGGTGATTGGGTGATGTGTGTGCAGCTGTTGTGTCCACTAAATGGAGTCAGCTGATGGTGCTAAACAGCAACGATGGTGGCCCTAAGTGGCTGCGCCAGCTGACACGCTGGGGGACAAAGGCAAATGGAGGGAGTCGATTTGTGAATAAAAATGCATCGGACATTGATGAACAGGTTCTGTGTGTGTGTGTGTGTGTGTGTGTGTGTGTGTGTGTGTGTGTGTGTGTGTGTGTGTGTGTGTGCGCCTGAAGGTTGGTTGCCTGGACCAAGAAGGTGACCCTTCTGGACTCCTGGAAGCAGTAATTGAAATGTCCTGTCGCTGTGATTCCCATTCATTTAGCTTTAGAGCCTGCTCACTTGTCCATGTTACAGTTTCCTCAAGGGCACGAACGACTCTCGGCCAAAGAGCCACATTACAGAAGTAAGGAACGAATGGATACGGCAATAAAGCAAGGAAAGCTTTCAAAGGAAAGCAGACATCTCAGCTGACAAGCAGAGATTGATGAAGAGATTTTGAACAGTCTGTGTGTGTGTGTGTGTGTGTGTGTGTGTGTGTGTGTGTGTGTGTGGCATGCACAGGCACTGTATGCGTTACAGTCTGTGTATTGGACTGGGCTGCTCATATTGGATGCAGACAGTGCGGTTCAGTGTTTGCTGTTGCAGCTGCTGTGCAGCATATCAGTGCGAGTGTCTGTGTTTGCACTGGACGGGACTGGGAGGCGGTGGCTGCTTATTGGCAGGACATCTGTCTCCAACCGTGAGACACCCACCGCCCCTGCACACACACACACACACACACACACACACACACACACGCGCACACACACCAATATCCTGTGTGGGCCGTTTCATCATGGTATAATGGTTGATAGTGATCGGAGGGGGTCCACTCTGGATAATGAGAGTGGCTGATGGAAGGTGGCTTCTGCTGCGGGGCCCCTGTTGAGCCCCAGGGTCTGGACAGATATTGCCCAGGGGAGGCAGCCACACTTTTGTAGAGAGAAAAGAAGGAGGCGCTCGTGTGTGTTTCACAGCGCTTCATTAGGGGATGAGGTGAAAGAGCAAAAACACGAGTGTATCTGTGAGTGTTGTCCCGGACAGAGCTGACGGCATCGTGTTGCGACAGGTTGTAGACGGACGGATTGACAGATGAGCGACTCAATCGCCTCAACAGAGCTTGAACTCTGTGACGCCCTTCTTGATTCCCCTCCCTCTCTTCAAGGAGCTGTCACTCTGTCTTACTCATCGGAATATTTATCATCGGGGGGGGGGGGGATCGCACACACACACACACACACACACACACAGGATTTCAATCCTCTTATGGACATCGTATTGACTTCCATTCATTGTGAAATACTAACCAACCTCAGCATTTATCTTTCTCTACCAGTTCATGTCTTAACCTAACTATGGTTAAAGGTGCAGTGTGTAAGAGTTTGGTCGTTTTTGTCACTTCTAGAAATATTTACAAACAATTACAAACATTCTCATGAATTTATAATCACCTAAATGTTTTATATTTTCCGTTACCCTTAAATGAGCGTATTAATGTATATTTACAAGAGTGGCGGGTCCTCTCTACGGGGGGCACCATGTTTTTTTTCATTAGCCTAGAGTGGACGTACTACACATATTTTGAGTTTTTGTGACAACTGAAGTCTAGCGACGGTTCTCCTGCATGTTCAGAAGGGTGATGGATGGATGCAACCTGCAACTTCACCTCTAGAGGTAACCAAATCGTACACATTGCACCTTTAAACACCGTAACCTTTAGCAAGACCTGAAATTACTTTACCCTTTAAGTTATACCTTAAGAGGTCTCAAAGAGCTACTAAAATCTCTCTCTCACACACGCTGAACATAATCAACAGTGATAAAGCTATTTAATTAAAAGTGAGCCGAAGCTCACCCCAAAGGTGTCTTTTATGTGCAATTAAATGCTCAAACGAGGCCCTGATATACAGCAAAGCCCATATACTGTTCACACGTGGTAAATCTCAGGAGTTTACGCTCACAGGTAAACATTGCACCTCATTTATCATTCTTTAGTCAGACGCAATTCAATTTGCTAGCCTTCCAGTACGAGCTGCATTTGGCACATTGGCACAATCTGAAAATAGCTACTTGCAGATGATTGTCATCATGTTAAAAATTATAACGCTCATACAGACAGCTGGACATAAAGCCCCATTGTTGTGTAAACTTCACAAATATACAATTCTAATACAATAATATATTTGTATTTATGGATTGAATAAAATAGTCTCCATTAGAAATAAACCCCAGTCTTGTGCATATTCAAATGATTGTGTGTTCGCCTCTCTGTCCTCATATGGAAGAGTGCCGTCCAGACCCAGTGGAGGGGATTACTCTGGCCTTGTTGAAGGGGTTTAAAGAAAGGGTCAAAGTGCACCCACTTAATATGGGCCCCCAAGGGCCCCATGGGTAATTGCCAGTGTCTAATAAACTTCCAGAGACCCTCTCTTTCCTCAGATCTGGGGAGTTTGAAAGGTAGAATGGGGGAAAGATCATGGGCCCCTGGAGCCGTGATCTTAGAACGGTTGGTGACAGGTCATCACAGCAATCCTTTTACCCCGCTGCATGATAATTCAGACCCGGGGTGCAGCGAATGGTCTTATTTCCATTATTTCCTTGCATGACGTGACAGGTTCCCGAACAATTTAGTTTTAGAATGCGCCGCGAGTGTTGATTGGGGGAGAGGTGTAGCGCTAAGGTCAGGGGTGCGCTTTGGAATATAATTTAAAGACCGGACGGGCCGATGGGATTTAGAGCACCGCAAATGCTCTGCGGCGAAATAATTGGCCATCAGGATATGTGTGAGTGCGACTGCAGCCATAAGCGACATTTTCATCCTCCTACCAGAGGCAGATAGCAAGACAGCAAACAGAATGAGTCAGGATCCCACATTGAATTGCACACACCTGCATTTCATCAGGGGCGACGGCAAGAAGGGGGGCTCCGCTGGCTAATGAGGACATGAAAAATATCCTCTTCACCCCTTAAACGCTGATGTGCCCGTCTCCCCGTGACCTTGATTACCAACAAAGCGGGGGCAGATTTATCTGCTCGCGTACACATCCACCCTCACTCTCATTCAGGGAGGACGCCGCGCTATCTTGACAAGAAGAGAAATGACCCTTTGTGGCGTGCGGCGTGACAGCGAGGTACGGTAATGTGTCTTCCGCACAAGGCCAGGTATGTGAGATAAAGAAAGGTCCTCAGAAGCGAGCCGGTATGGATGGATGGATGGATGGATGGATGGATGGGCGGACGGATAGATGTATGGACGGTGATAATAATGTTAATATCCTGAGTTGCTTTGTTGGCCTATCGGTGGTGTCATTGGTGGAGGTCTGCCATTAGTCAGATTAGGCAGTGACCCCCCCCCCCCCGCGCGCCGCCCCATTAGTCAGATTAGGCAGTGCCCCCCCCCCCCCCCGCGCGCCGCCCCCGCGCAGGCCTGTGACATTACAGTGACTTTGGTGCTGTCTCGACACCGACAGGGACAACATCATTTGCATATCCTCTCATGTATAGTCATGGATGCATATGTAAAAAAAAAAAAACGGCGGACATGTTCCGTAGATGTCAGATCAGTATTGACAGACGCTGACAGCAGCCCGGGGGAGACATGTACTGACAAATATTTGTGTTTTTGGCTCCATGATTTTAAGAATTTTGAATTTGGATGTAAAAGTTCAACGACAAATCAACTATTTTGCTCCCTGAGCGTATTTAGTCCCCGAGGTCCAGATTATCATTCCAATCTGGGATTTTTCTGACACAGCTTCGAAGTGTTTATCCCACTGAAGATGCCTTAAGAAATGGAAAACACTTTGAATCAAACTCATGACTAATGAAACACATATTTCATGACGTTGCAGTGATGTGATTTTATAGAAGAAATGTAGGAAACCTTCCTCTCAGACTTTTCCTTCCTGCACTCACGGTATAAATGCTGTTTTTAGTAACTCACTGGGTGAACATGTTCTCATAAAGTGCGACTTTAAAAGAGCCAAAAATTGTACTGTTAGTGCATGAGGCCAGCTTTAAATTCAGTGATGTACCTAAATGTAGTCACCATCATCCCTGATGGTTCAATTTAAATGTTCATTAAATCACCACCAGATTGCAACTGTATCTCTTTTGTGCCTTATTGCACTTATTATTGTATTGATTCAAAATAGTCCGTGTAGAGAGTACTTCGCTTTGATGAACGGCAACTTTGAAAGCGGCTCAATTAGAAACACAGAGTACTCACATATGAATATGACACTTCTCCTATATTACCATGATGGTAAGAAATAATGGCAGATGCGTAAGGTTAAATTAGAAGATGAAAAGATCATGACTTTACTTTTTTCACAGAATTCCTAGAATTCCGAGCAAAGTCTTTGAGCTCTATTGTCTTAAAAAAAAAAAGTCTACAGAATTCAGCTGTTCAGGTCTCGCAAACAATTACAGACGGGTATTGAATTGAATTGAATTGAAATACTTTATTTAATCCCTTGGGAAATTCAGCAAATTTCATCGTACATCGTGAACACGTGGTGTTCATGCCTTTGAATCCAAAACTAAATATCAGTGAGGGCAGGAAAAAGAAAGCTCCTGAAGAAAATGCCGCACATCTGTTACTTGTGCACTCGGAGCTCGTGCTTTGACATCGAGGTGATAGACACAGCTGCCTCCCGTGGTATCGCTGTTCCTCTTCCTTTGGTAAGTTTAGACATTGTTTTCTCACTTTAAAGATGCAGCGACAGATTGTTGCCACTCATCTTTCTCAACAGCCACGTGGATCTCTGTACTCACTGGAGAGAATGGATTCAGAGCATGAGCTGAATGTCATGATATGGATAACGATCGTGGGATCACCATGATAGGTGTCAGTCATACCATCCCCCCTGCATTCATTTACTCTCCACCATCATTGATGTTCAAATCCCACAACTGCCCATAGCTTTCTTGTAAAAAAAAAAAAAAATATTTTGGATGCCCCAAGTTCTACTTTGAGCTGCTGCTAGACTCCTTTTTTTTAAAAATCTTCTTTGTGAATGTAAAGAAAAGAGGACTTTTGGGAGGACCTGACTTTCAGGTCAGTGGGGACGCGCCTGAATGGCAAACCCCCACCGGCCCACTGCTTCATCCCATGTAGAAATCCCAAGAGTGGCTTAGACCAGACTTCAGGCCTGCAGGCGCGCATTTATTTGACTTCTTCCCGGTAAGACTACTGTCGTCAGCACATCATCCTACTCCGCAGACCCATCCACCACACCTGTAATCCGAGAGGTCGCAGACACTCGAGACAGAAAAACCCCAATTGCCTTCAGGTAATAGCCACAGAAGAATTAATTTGGAAGCAAAGGAGAAGAGGGACTCAAAGATAGAACTCATGAATACATTCCTCAGACTTTCCTTTATTTCCTGCCTCGCGCTATTCCGAGTGTCCTCTGGCAGTTGATGTAGTTGATTTCTAGGACGTGCTCCTTTTAATCATGGCTTGTTTTCTTGACCGCATGAAGTGCATCAACGCGTGCGCATTTGCCGGTGGTGTGTACGCGTGTTTGTGGATCAGATTGAATTATTCATCCGCTTTGTGTTTGACAGCTACGAGAGCTTTCATTATTGATGCGCTGCGACGCTGTGCGCATGAGCGCAAGCCGCCGAGGAACCTCAGGGACGCACGCACACCGAGTTAAATTGAGTCATATAATATCAATACCCCATCACACGCAATGTTGTTCCGTTCAAAGACAGGGAGAGATGCTGGTGATATTTGGTTTGCTCCTGTTTGCCATTCATGAGGTATCCGTTTAGGGCCAAATGTCACCGAGGAGTTAATATGATTCAGTGTGTGCATAGCCGGGTGAAGGAAGGGGATCAGATGTCAGCTGGACTACATATATTCAGAGCCGGGTGAACGATAGCATCATCGACAAAGAGGTTCATACGTATTCTGACCATGTTCCTGCCTCCTTCCTCTTTTCTCCAGTTCTGAGAGACGATTTCCGTCAGACGCCCAGTGATGTGGTGGTAGCAGCTGGCGAGCCAGCTGTCATGGAGTGCATCCCACCCAGAGGCCACCCCGAGCCCACCATCTCCTGGAAGAGAAACAACATCCGGGTCAACGATCGAGACGAGAGGATCACCGTAAGTTGGCCGGCCATTTGCGTAAAGATGCCTTTTGAACACGAGTCAGCTTTTCGTCGCAGAAAGTTCACGAGCATTTGCAAGAACAGCTTTCTCTGTTAATTGCTCGTGAAATCTGATCTGATCGTCGAGTTTCATCTCCTCTGGCACAAGTAGCCCCGAATGAGAGCCGTGGTTTGGACCTGCATAGAGAACATGAGGGATTTCCAATGCCCCTGTTAATGCCAAAAGTTGAGCTGTTTGATTTTAAACGTTGTTTTCAGCAGGTCATAAAATACGTCGGAGGTAGACACGTAGAAAGTCGGCGTGCTCTCCGGTAGACGTAGGCCATGCTGCGATGTTTGTTATGAAGAGCTGCGGCTTCATTAGTTGCAGATCTGCCAAAGACGCCATGTTCAATGCAGCATCATTTGGAAATAGTTGACTCATGAACAGAGAGGTTTACCAGCTCTCATTATTCCTTTGTTCTTAAACTCATGTATAACTTAGTGTAAATCAACCTTTATCTAACATTGATTCAAATCAGCAGATGCTGAATCGAAAAATGACAAAATCAAGTTTCACTGGATTCTTGGTCAAGCCGTCAATCGGTCCAGTGGTCGGTTTCATCGCCCTTTTTCCCGATCTCTCGTATCCCATTAGCTTTTGATAGTGTTCAGAAAGTGGCTCACGTACCATTAACAAACAGCATTGGAATATGAAAAATATATCAAGTATGGAACATTGCCACGGTCTGATTCTGTTCCATACATTAATAGATCAGAGATGCTGGTTCCAAAGGGTTCACACACCATTTTCTCACCAATACCTTGACCATGAATTACCATCAATGAATCATAAAAAATAAAAAAAATTCTTGATTTAGTACAAATCCAGCTCCTTAAAAGCAGCGTTTCCTCTGAACTGCCCTGATCACAGTGATTTAGCCCAGTTAGAGCCCTCTGAAATGAATCCAGCATGTGAACCTCATGTTTGGACTCAGACCTTTGCCTGTATGTCATCAAATGAATCAAAACAATGAATCATTGGAGCCAGTCACCGTAGCACACGCAGTGTTTCTACGGCGATTAGCCCGGAGCCAGACGCACTGTCAAACAGTGGAAGGACGAGCTGTTATGACACACATGGAAAATGATGGAGTGGCTTCTCTCCTCACTAACGTGCTTCAATATCCTTCTCCCAACCTCTCTTCATTTGTCTCTCCCACCGCCAATTTCCCTCCTCCTCCCCTCCTCCTCCTCCTCCTCCTCCTCCTGATACCTGTTTATCTTCCTCTGCCCTTCCCTCCTCCCTCCTCCCACCACCCCCTCTACCCTGCACTTTCAGATCCGTGGTGGCAAACTGATGATTTCCAACACCAGGAAAAGTGATGCCGGCATGTATGTGTGTGTCGGCACCAACATGGTCGGAGAGAAAGACAGTGATCCTGCAGAGCTTGTGGTATTCGGTGAGTCAACTTTTACGAAATGATAATCAGCTTGTATTCATGACAAATGATAATACATTTTTTTTTTTTTTTGGTGCCTTTCAAGTGCTAGAAATCCCCTGAAACACTGGATTATACAAAAGATGTGTGAAAACAATATATTAGATTTATATACTGTTTAATATATAGTTTTACACTCTCAAACACTGGATCACTTACAGAGAAAGTAGTTTAATGAAACTACTTGTAATAATAATAATAATACTTTGTGTCATTTTTAACCGATTTAGATAGATCAATTACTTTCAATTTTATTTGATTGAATATAGTTATGTTTAATTTAATTTCATCAAATGACAAATGTCACCAAATTATTTGATTCATCACACAATTTCACTTATTTTAAGTCTGACCCTTTTCACGGAATGCTTGATACAATCACATGGACATTTCTCATACGATTTCGATATAGTCTGATGTAGGCATGATTATTTTTAGAATGTGATTTGAACCAATGTCTGAAATCCTCCTGTTATCCGTGGCTATTCCATCTATAATGCCTCTTGTAGTGGCTTCTCAAAACACACATCGTGTTGTCTCCAACACCATTTTCGTCTCTGCAGCTGCTGAAACAGAAAATGAATGTCCCCTTCCTAGTCAGCCATCGCTTTGATCCCTTGACCTCTCCTCTTCTTTGCCCCATCTCTGAATCTCTGCTCAGCTATCGGCATCGCAGCACTACCATCCCTCTTAAAGTTTCTATTGATCCCAGGAAACTGATAGAAAATTGATACTTTCTGTGCTGCCCACACCAACCCCCTCATCTTCTGCCACCACCACCACCACCACCACCACCACCCAGATGCTGCTCCATCTGCACACTGCACTGCAACAGTAAACCCCAAAGCCAGCGTGTAGCTCTCAATTAATCAATTTAGGCTTCCCTGAAAATTCATGGCCTGACACTTCCCTTTACATGCAATATTACTACCATCTGCCAAGTTTGCAAGATATTAGCCATCGCACATCTGCACTAATATTTCCAGACTATCACCATCTATTATGTTTATTACGGGCGCTTACAGTTCCTATTTGTTTCTCTGGAGCGCCTGTATGACACTGGAGTATTGATTCTGCTTCCACCCATGCAACTTTGCTGCCTCAACAATCTAATTACCTGTAATTACTCTGATGATAAATAGTGCTAATGCTAATGAGTCCGTAGAGGTTCATCATCATCAGTGCCCGTGTATGCCTGCGATTTTATCTTCCGTCTTGTTCTACTAGAAAGGGGTGCGATGAGGCTAAGAACAAATATTAGATCCACAGATTCTAGTGCAGTGCCGTTTTGTGCGTCAGGCCTGGGCCACAGTGAATGTGTGAACAGCACAGAAGGGCGAGCGTTCTTTCTTTGGTGCAGATGCACCATTCGACTTTTGGATGTACAGCATTCGTAGCAGATACCACACTGAACTCATTGTCAGTGGGGTTGTCCATCAGTTGAGACACTCATTCACTTTTACACGATACAACACTGATGCAGGCGTTATTGCTTTTACACAGAAGCCACTTTATATTCTTGTCGTGTTGAAATGGTCCGTGCGCCTCCAAGCAGAAATATATTTAAAACCTCTTTTACTGGACTCGATCGTATATGTCTGACCCTTGTCTCTCAGAGTTTGAACCAGGGAAGAACTCAGTTCTATTCGTTTCCATTCTGTTCAGATGTTTGGTTTATAGTCTCCCTCACCTCTTTTCTTCTCCGTTGCCGTCTTGTTGTCATTTCAATGAAAGTTCAATATTTATTAACTCCAGCCTCAACAGGGTTTATTCATTTCCAGCCTTTGTTATTTGAAATAAACACACAGGAGCATCACAATCCCACGTGCACTGACCCAGACACAGCAGCTCCTCTTCGCACCACTCTCCGTGTTCCGTATTAATAACCCGGATTAGATTTTTACATCAATAGCCGTGCCTGAATTTGGCCGAGCTGTCCCAGATTTGTCTGCGCAAAAGGCACAAGCTATTCTAAGTTGCTGACAAGTACAGGAAGTGAAACCCCAATTAGGAAGTAGCACCAGCAGCAAGTTTTAATCCGTCCTCCTGTCTGCTTTCTGTCTGTGTGTGAATTCCAGAGAGGCCAATGTTCACCAAGCAGCCGGTGAACCAGGTGGTGCTGGCAGACGACACGGTGGACTTCTTCTGCGAGGTGCACGGAGACCCGTCGCCCACCGTCCGCTGGAAGAGGGAGGAGGGAGAGTTGCCTCGGGGCAGGTACGCCGGAAACAAGTTGTGGCCGCTGTCCGTACATGGTAACATCCTGCCTGATGCCAGGATGTTATTCGGCCATTCTTTCCAATAGGTTAACAAGTGGTGCATTTCTTATTTCACACAAAATTAAACAAAACCCCCAAACAACAGGAAGAAAGACAGTCAGCCACACAAGAAAACAACGCATTAGTTTGAACAGCTATCAAACTCATCCTGTGCCACTCATAAGACACTTCCTGTGGAGTTCTCCCATGACAGTGCCTCAAAATACTTGTTCAGTCACGACGCTGACTGTGATACTGTGAGAGTCCCACTCTCTCGCTGGCTTGCAGGATTTGATGAGATGAAACATCAATGATCCCTCGGGGGGGACGGGGGGACAGGGGGGAAACAGGTCTCTTGTCATCAGCAGGATCCAGACCTGCACAGACATACTGATTCTGATCGAGGCCCAAAGCCAAACAGGACAACTCACTCTGTCTCCGCATGCAGCAAGCTGCTTTGTGCCGTAAACAGCAGCGGATTAAACACACGTCACCTGACGTTTTGAAATACACCTCACCGTCTTTTGTTGACATCGTTTGATTCCAAGATGAGTGACCAGGGATCTTGCGTGTCTACGTCCTCTCCAGATTTGAAATCCGCAGCGACAACAGTCTGCGTCTGACGCAGGTGCGGGCCGAGGACGAGGGCACCTACACGTGTGTGTCAGAGAACAGCGTGGGCAAGGCAGAGGCATCAGGGACCCTGCAAGTGCACGGTAAGATACAGAAGGACCCCGCTTCACTCGCAGTGCATATGCCTGTTTATTGCCAGGTGTGCTCAGAGTGCAGCTGAAGCTGTTTAGCCGGGAGGCTGCGCAACTGGTCATTATGTTACGCTGTTTAGAAAATGTTGAAAACAAGACAGGAATCATTGGCAGGACTACGAACTGTGAACATTATACAGTTATAAAAGCAAACGACACTGATAGTGATCATCTAAAATATGATGGAGGCTCTCATGTCACCGGCTCATCATTTTCAGCGCTGCTGCTATTATGGGGTTGTTTTCCCTTTTAAATATTTGTAAAAAAAACAAACTTTTTTTTTTTTCGCCATTATTCATCATACAGTGCTTACAGCTCACCTGTGAGCATGTAGGGTCATTTAATTATCAGTCCTGTGATGAATTTGGCTGCGTTGAAGCAAACGCTCTGTCACAATTCTGTAAGCGCATGGCATCAAGGAGATGAAGACCACGCTATTATGAGATATGCAAAATATTTAGACGTATACGCGCTGCCCATTAGAAGACTGATAGAGGGGCGACACGCTGTTAACAAAAAAAAAACTCTGTCTTTCAAGTCTCGCTTCATTATCCCTCCGGAGAGAGAGCTCAGATCAAACAGCTTTGAGATTGCATTAGAATAGCGTCCGTCCCTTCAAGTGAGGCGCTGAAAAACGAGAAGTCCGTCACATGTGATGATAAAAGAGAATATTTAGACTTTTACTCTCCATCAGATGATTATGCCAGAGAAACCCTCCAGCCTGCACAGACTTTCCTGACATCTGTCAACATATGTACCATATATGTGCGTGCAGCCACTGATAAACAGACACGGGGAGTCGGTGTGAGAGTAAACACACACATTTGCGCACACACACACACACACACACGCACACACACACACTCATGAAGTCACTTTGCTAATAGAATGTTGCAGCGGATTGAAGAAGTCATTCCCAGCGGCTGCTGCTCAGCAAATGGAAATTGATTGTGGGGTTGATGTATGCGGCTGCAGTAGTGGGGTTAATGCGGATAAGACACACACGCACGTACACATGTACACTAAGAAAGAAGGTGACCGTGCATTTGAGCAGCCCACAGATCAAAGTGCCACTTCATATATTCACCTGTAATCCATTCAGTCATCCACCCCCCCCCCCCCCCCCCCCCCCCCCCCCCCCCCCCCCCCCCCCTCCCCCTCCACCCCCACCCCCCCTCCCATTGTTGATCCTCGCTTTAGGAACCACTTCATTGTCATTAACCCACTCGAGCCGCTCCCACTGTCGACTAACCCATGCGATGTCATGTTATCAGGCTACATGTGTGTGGCTGTAGTATTGCACATTACTGTCATGTCTTATTCAGAGAGTTTATGTAACATCCCCCATTCCTCATTCACTCATTGTCTCATTCATCTTTCTGTTCCCTTTTTTTTTTTTTTTCGCTTTTCCATCCATTTTTCCGCATCACTCTGTTTGCAGTCGGCCCATCCTGTAAGTATTCCATTTCATCCCATCTCCGCATGCATGTGTGCGTGAGTGTGTGTGTGTGTCTGGGAGTGTGTTAACCCATGAGATAGAAAGATGTGAGATGAGCTGTAGCATGCAGCAGCGCCTTCAGATGTCGCCGTATCTTACGCGCAAACTTCGGCATCTGTTTATTCACTCGTTGATCAGGAATCACTCACCCGCACCAATCCAGACCGAGCATTTGGACTTCGAGGGCGTAATATCATTTTGTGTATGTGAGCTGACGCGGTGTCTTAAAATTCTGGGTGATTCAAAACATGTCCGGCACCTGTCAGCTCACCGTGATGGAGACAATAACCCGCCTCCGCCACACTTTACCTCCCTGACAGATTTGAACAAGGGACTGTCATTTGCTGTAGTGTTTGAGTTCCCCTGGAAACGCTGGGCATAGGCTTTGATTTCCCACAGCAGCTGCGTTTTAACTCATCGAGTCGGAGCCTCCATTATTACACGGAGAAAGCCACCATTAATAACAAGGAGCTTTTAATCTACTACACAAACACTCTCGAATGCATAACCCACAGTGGAGAGGAAACCCAGTGATTAAAGCCCTGAATATCACCCACACTGTAAAACAAACGAAAGGAGCATGATAGCGTTGTGGTCCCGTGCAGATGAATCACACACGCCCTGACAACTTCATTTTCCCTCTGCGTCGCCACGGTGAGGAATAGTGCTTTTATAGTGTTTCTCCCTGCAGCACAGCTCCCCGGGCCCACAGAGTGACATTGTTTTGAGCTGCTGCGCCAAGCTGCTCGGGCTCGATATGGGTTTAACGTGTATTGGTCAACACTTCGCTTGGAATACTGAGAAGAAAAAGGCAGCGCAGAACTCTCCCCTTGACTGGTGTGGAATAGAAAAGTAGCAAAAGCCAGTAAAACCTCTCTCTCTCTCTGTGTGTGTTGTCTCCTCAGCACCATAATACCACGAGTGTTGATATACTG
Source organism: Chascanopsetta lugubris (assembly GCA_016785325.1). NCBI lineage: Eukaryota > Metazoa > Chordata > Actinopteri > Pleuronectiformes > Bothidae > Chascanopsetta > Chascanopsetta lugubris. Next base: position 142,005 of record JAFBJT010108420.1, read on the forward strand.
TCCGAGCTTTTCCACTGACGTTCCTCTAAACCCTGATCAAAAGTTAAGTGTAGCAGAGGCAACACTTTTACACTGTTGCCTATATGTCTGGTTCTGTCCTGTGCGCATGTTTGCTTTCCACTCAGAATCTCCAGCAACTTCAAACAATAGTGATAAAAACTGAGTGGATACTATAAAAGTTAAAGCTGCGAAGAGGACAAAGCATTACATGTGTTGGAGGATATATATATATATATATATATATATATATATATATGTATAGTTGATGGTTTTCACAAACAAATCAGGGAACACAAACAACACTAGATCGTGTTTGGAGAGATTTTTGTCTCTGTATTAGTGTCTATTTCTGACTCATTACTTGTATTTATGAGAGGGGCTTAATGCTTTTAAAGTCGGCATCATTCACCAATACATGTTTTTCACCTCAGTCTCTTCACGTAGGACAAGACAGGACAAGAAAAAAGGAATGAAATCCCCCTGTTTGGCTGCATCAGCAGATTAATGTCTATGACAGAAACAATCAATTCTCAAACGTAGAATTGATTCAGATTTCACAGAGAAAGGGTGAACCCCTGTTTTCCTTAAGACACTGTGTTATTGAGACAAATACATTCCTATTATTATCAAAAAATTCTTTTTGACATTCTTCTGTCAAAACACAAATTTGAGTTGACAAGGAGGGAGGAGCCCAAGGAGGACAATTCAACTGGGACACACCATAATCTCCCACAGCAGGGGTTTGCGGTGTGGGGGGGGGGGTGATGTCACAGCCCCAATAATCTCAACTGATCCATGTAAATGAAGCCCAAAGTCTTGTCCCTTGTTTAAATGGCATGTACAACTTGGTAACTCGGCGAGAGAGGACACAGGACACAGAAGGACAAAATACTGTGTCATTGGATTGTTTGGTTTGGGCTTTTTACCCCAAACTGGACTGAAGCATCTTCTTCCAAGTTTATTTGAATTGAGAAACCAAAGATTCCAAGTCTGAATGACTGAGTTGGGACAGCAAAGAGATGAGTTCCAGTATTTGTATTCACGGCACATATACAGTATACCAGGCAGGATGCCAATGGGGGGTTTATGAAATAACATTTTATTTACCCAGTGGGAAATTTAGACTGATACCTGTACTGAAAGTGATTCGTCATTCAATACAGTGTAATAAAAAATATAACTCTACCGCTTATTTCCATTGTACTTAAAGTTGCACCAGAGTTCTAATTAATATATCGATATGGGACCGACGCGCGGGGCCAAATACACCGTTCAAAATGAAAAGGGAATTATATTCCAGCTATAGTAGACGCTTATGAAACAAAATAACCACCTACTCCATCATCATTTAGAGTGGAAACAGTTGTGTGTGGCAGGGAAGGGGGTTGCAGCTGTAGCAGCAGCAGCTGTAGCAGCAGCAGCGGCAGCAGCAGCAGCAGCGTGAGAGTGTGTTTACTCGAGCGTAAGTGTGTGAAAAACGCTGTCTGCATCAGCGTGGGACTGTGACAGCTGCCTGTCACAACTCGGCCCCCGAGGAACTCCTGCTGGGGCCACACGTGTGTGTGTGTGTGTGTGTGTATTTGTGTTCCCATGTCTGTGATAGCTGCAGTCTGTTGCTGCAAATCACATGTCAAGTGTGCAGGTAGGGGGGTGTGGGTGTGGGGATGTGGGGCAGATACGGCGGTTTGGTTGTAAGCACTTTGTCTGCCTTTGCTGTGCGATTGAGCTGCACCTCTGGTCGTCAGGCAGCCGCCTCTGATCTGTGTGCGTGGGAGGTCTGTGTCGGTTTATCGCGGTCGGAGGAAATGTTTGTCTGTTGGTGGAGATGATGTTTCTTTTCTTTTTTTCTTAAAAAAAAAAAAAGAAAGAAAGAAAAAACCTGACCAGAGCAGAATCGGTTTCTCAGACACCGTGACGATAACCAGTCTGTGCCAGATAATAATAGTAGTAATAATAGTAATGATATTGTAGTGCATACGTTTAGGTTTAAAGCTCAGTTTGTACAATTATATTTGTTCCCCCATTTCCACTGGAAGCAAAGGAATCTAAAGTGATTATACAATTGTTTAAAGGTGCAGTGTGTAAGATGTCAGTCATTTTTGTCACTTCTAGAAAAGATTACAAAACAAATGCATCCAGACGTGTGAATGAATTTATAATCACCTAAATGTTTAATTTTTCTTCCTTTACCTATAAATGAGCCCATAATTGGCGCAAGGAGCGGGTCCTCTCTTTGGGGGCCGCCATGTTTTTACAGTAGCCCACAATGGACCTACTAAGCATCTTTTGAATTGGAATGACAGCTGGAGTCTACCATAGGTTCTCCTGCGTGCTCCGAAGGGTGAGGGTGAAGTGATGGATACAATGTGCATACTTGACCTCTAGATGTCACCAAATCTTACACCCTGCTCCTTTTAACTGTGTCTTAGAATAGAATAGAAGAAGAATAGAATGCCTTTATCGTCATTATACACAATGTACAACGAGATTGAAGGACAACTCTGGTGGTGCTAAGAGGGAAACAACAGGAGTACCCTAAATATAAAGTCTATAAAAATAAAATAAAAAATAATACAAATAAAATAGGATCTGTAACACGAATGTATACATTGTTTTCTTTAGCTTCTATACGTTCTCCTACATAATGAAAAAACGAAGTGTATTCAACAAAAACATGCAACTTCACCACTAAACATCACCTAATCCTTAGAGTTGATCAAGCCAGGCTCATATATACTGTTCTCACCCCGGCATGAAGCAGAGAACCAGTAACAACATAACTTCCTCCTGTGTGCAGTGTCATTGCAGTGGGATTTGCTCCAACCTGTTTAATTTGGGGTGTAATGTTGACACCTCATTGCACAGGCCGTCTGTGTGTTAAGCATTTCTTTTTTTTCTTTTTTTTTATACTTATGCATAACAGTCAAGCATGAGCGCGCGAGTGCAGCCGTGACGCTCGCCTCAACGCTGCGCACCTCAGACTTTAATATGAATGTGGCACCATCCACTTTGGTGTGTGTTTCCCCTCATCACTTAAACACATGCATTTTTTAAAGAGACCAAGCACTTCACACTCCGGCCAGACTTTCCTCCTTCACTCTTGACAGTTCTTATCATAAAAGCGTCGGAAATCTAACTTTACAGTGCCCGTCTATTTTTGCCTCCCCTCTTGGCATGTTGGCTGCGTTACGTGTTCTCCGGCTCTGGCAACATCCAGGGTATAAAAGAAGTCTCCAGGCTCCTTTTGAATTCCGATCTCAAGTGTTTCAGTCTTTATTTAGACGCCTCCCTATTTGCCTCCCTGCCACTGCCTCGCTGTTTACGCGCCATCACTGTTACAGACCCGATTGCACGTTTTGCGACACCAGAGAATGACTGTCCCATTTTGTTATGAAAGGTAGAGACGGTATGTTTTCGATGCTTAAGAAGCGACGAAAGCTCTCCTACTTTGAAATCAACAGCCCCGAAAACGAAAGAAATTCTGTGCAAACCGTGTCGCTCCATGCGAGGCGACGGCTGCAGATTTTTATTATGGAAATGTAACTGTCTGTGTTACAATGCATCCCCCTGCTTTCATCCCCATGTAAAGATGCTAATGTTTCCCGCTGCCCTAAATCTAGAGCTCAGTGTCGCGTCGAGTGCACCTATTATTGCTAATTATTTATCACAGCCTCAGGCAACATGTCGGCTTGCCTTCTCAAATCGAACAGTCTTATTCTCCAGACGGGACTGTGGAGCGCGCCGACATGGCGTTTTAATAGCCTGAATCTTTCTAGCTGTCGCCATATTTGGGTCATTGTTGTGACGTGGGCGGGGGGGGGGGGGGGGGGGGGGGGGGGGGGGGGCCGCTCAGGTGTTGACAAGTTCTGGTGGTACGGCTCGCTCGGAAGGATGTTGTGATACAGCGACTTTTCTCCTGTGTGTTCGTTACATGTGTATGTGCACTGGCCTGAAGTGGCGTTACGTAAGAAAGGGGGATTACGCTGCATTTCTTTGACATTTCAGGCCTTGCATCAGCCATGACGGGAAGCGTCTCCTTGAGGGAGCTGGGGAGTTAACGCAGGTGTTTCAGTGCCCGTGGCCAGTTTATTCTTCTTCTGTGTATTTACGCCCAAACACTAAGTGGACGTTTTTGACGAATGAACACATTCACAACATTCAATTCACTCCATAAACAACGCAGGACCATTTATAACTGCCTTTCCTTCAACTTCCCAGCCTCTAGTTCCACGCACGAGCTGGAATTGCACACACGAGACGTGACTCCATCTCTGAGGTGCCACCACAAGGTGCTAGAAGGATTTGTATTCCGAGATGAAAGGGAGGAAAAATGATCGAGTAAATAAATAAAGAGATGAGAGGAGAGAGGTTCAGAAATGGATCAACCTCCGAGGAGTGAAAAGACTAAAAGCAGAGGAATAAGGCACTTTTTTTTCTCTGTTTGATTGAAGATTCCAAATGTATTTTAGGAAAGGTCCCAAACCTTTCAGAGCTGAGTTATAAACCGAGCAGCGCTTCCTTGTGAGGCTTTGGTAGGACATAATGTCGTCCAGCTGCAGAGTCGGAGTAGACGGGGCAGCCTCCCTCCATCTTAATAACACTGCTCTTTTGGACAAAAGAGAGGTGACGGACCACATGCGGCACTTGATTGCAGTCAGGAGTTGATCATTCTCCCCAGTGATGTTGAAAGGTACAATTAGAGGAGCTGGTTGTGATGTTGAACCTGAGGATAAGGGTTCTGTTCGTTTGGAGTGGTGTGAACACTGATGCAAACTATGGTGCGGAACAAACAACTTGCTGCCTCGTTTGCTGCTCATACCGGGAAGTGTCTTGGGTGTGTCTGGTGCGAGTGAGCGAGTGTCTTGAACAATTAGGGTGAAACACCAAAGAAGCCCCGAGTTTGCATACATTTGGTGTCGCTCCATTGTTTGTTTTTGTGGTGAACAAGGCGGCTGAGAGGAATGGATTTCTTTTTTCAGTCCTGGCCATGAACCCGGGGTTTCTCCGTCCCCATGCATGGCGCATTGGACAACACCGGCCAAAACAAGAAGCTGTTGTAATTGCGCGACTCTGTCCAGGCGGTTTAATCCGCTTTAAAAAAGTGTTGTGAGAAAGTGAACCAAATGTAAGCATGAGATTTGATAAGCATTCCCCACCCAATCGAACGGAGTCCCCCGGACTATCCTGGCGTGAATGCACCCGTAGTGGTGTGATTGAGAAAATAGCTATTTTCCAGGAGGCTATAGCAGGTCCGCAATGTTTGGATGGGGGTATATGACTGATGTAAATGAAGAGCCACAGCAGTGGTGCTTGTATGAAGAGGCTATGGGAATATTTGGTGTCTCACTTCCTGAAAAACGGATTCCTGTCAGATTATCAGAAGTTTCAAAGGATGTAAAGCTATCATCAATCAAGAATTGAACTTCAGGATCAATTCAGGATCCATGCAGGATCCAGTCAAGATGTTTTGACTGGATAGTTGAAGAAGATCTGAAGCCATCTGAGTAGTCAATTGGAAACCTGAACGTTTCCTGAACGTACCCAATCAACTGCGGTTGACCTGCAGGGTTAATGGAGGACTGCAGGTTTGATCCCAGGATGTGACCCTGCCCATCTCCACCATGGCCCCATTTTAACTGGGATCCAACTCCACAGCTGACACATGGATCTTCTCCTGCTGTGTGAAGATGCGAATGGGCGCCGGTGGTGAAAGCAGGCTTTAGGAGAAGACATGGTTCAGTAATTCCCAAAGGGAGGGATCTTTAAATGCATGAAATTCAGCATGCACACACATCAGAGGTGAGCGATTACAAGGAGCACACGAGTCTGTGCCGGAGATTTGGCAGTCAGGGACGGCCAGTCCCCGCTCAAATCATAGCACCAACATTGCGTTTGCAGAGAGAATTTCTCCACTTCGCATTCATCTGCTTCCTATGTTTTGCTGACTTGACCCTCCGACTTGTTTATCTCGGCTCCCAAGCTGTTTTCTGCACAATTGAACTGTAACTCTGGCAACAGCATCGACACGGGGCCGGCCCCCTCTGAAGTAGCTAATGTCAGCAAGCACTGACGGAGTGTAAATCTTTAAGTTGACAAATTGAAACCACTTGAATTTGTAATTTGTGGGTCAGAGTAATCCACCATGTATTATCTGGGGCCGTGTTGCCTTTTTGTGATAGCTCTCTTTTCCTTCACTAATAGGCCTTTAACCTTCGCAGACTGTGAGTTTTAATCTGTACCCAGAAATGTAAAACTTTGCTCCAGTGCCTTTGCATTTCCAGATGCAGTGGAATGATCATCAGGCTCCTCCCTCGGGCAGGATTTGCTCTGTGCAGATTTACATTTCATTTGAAAAACATATTTGGAGGTATAGTCTCGTCTCTGTCCGTCCACGTCTCCCCTCTGCTGATTCTAATTGAGACTGAGAGTGAAAGTGAGGCAAGAGATCAGGTGGGAAGATGAGAAATCAATTAGGACTGGTGGAGGGCATCATTATGCATCCACACCCCCTCTCTGTGGAGGGAGGCCTGTTACTTGCAACAGAATCAATAGAAAACAAAGAGATATGTCTCACACACACACACACACACACACACACACACACACACACACACACACAGTGATAAGGAGTGGCATTTTACAGCAAAGAAAACATGAGACTGCTAACCCGTTATTTGCATCCCATCTCCCCTTCGGCCTCCCATCTGATGTTCATAATCCAGATCTGATTAGCTGCCCGGGATCAGAATAATGACCCCCCCCCCCCCCCCCCCCCCCCCCCCCCCCCCCCCCCCCCCCCCCCCCGCCCCCCCTCTCCAATTCGGGCTCTTCTGGGCTCTGGGCTCCGAGCTTTTTTTGATAGGCTCCGCTCCCAAATATGGGATATTGATTGTCTTGGGCCATAGCTTATCCAATAAGCATCTATAACCGGCTTAATCAGTCGCAGCCGTAGAAACCAAGGTCACAGAGGATCTACTTTGCCGCTCCCGTCCCACTTTTTTCAATCAAATATTTCCAGGTAACGAGGAGCCGCAGGAATGAAAGTGCGAGCCGGAGCTGCCCCTTTTGTGCACAGTTTGTAAACAAGAGCGTGGATGAAATGAGTCGGGATTAAAAAAGTGAGAGAAGCACAATAACCACACGCAAGGAAACAATAACACCCCTCGTGTTGTCATCTGTGTTTACAAGACTCATTAATCGAGGCAACAGAGAAGGAGGAGGGGCAGAAGAGAATAGAAACACCTATTGAGTCGTTCTATATGTATTGCCCCCCCCCCCTGCCTCTTGTTTTCTCCTCTCACTATTGTTTTTATAAAACAGATATTACTTCATACTCGTAGCCCACACAGTAGTATTGGCAGTACTCATCACGAGTTGTTTATGTTTTATGAATAAAGTGCACGTAACAAAGCTGCTGCCCGGTTTCTGTTCGACGAGTCAGCGATGTTCGGCTCTCCAAAGGTTTCCCTCGGAGCTCCTGACTTTTTGGATCAATCTCTCACCTGGACCTGCTCAAGAGGAAGGACAGTTTGGTGTCGCAGCTCAAAAAAGTGAGATCTGGATGTGGCAGTCCTGAGTTTTGCAATGTTCCACATTTCATTTTTTAAGTTCCCCCCAAAATGGTATTTCGACTCTTTGGTTTCTCTCGTAGTTTCCGTTCCAGTCCATAGACCACGTGTCCTACAGTGTTGTAGAACTCTGTGTAGTTGACATCCATTTCCCCCGCGCACGTCACAGCAACACAGACTGTAACAGCTGTGATTGGAGGCTTTCAGGTGTCACACACATATCTGCCCCCTCCCACATATCTTCTTTGGGGTAACACGTGGTCGCCCTCAGACATTTACCAGCACAAACCTCCGTGATATCCACAAAGATGCAACGAGAGATTCGACATGGCAGCCCGAGGGGAACCCAACAACGCTAACTGGAGCATTGGTGGCGTTTAGAGGAAGTTGGCGGCGCGTAGCCATAATAGCACACAATTAGCATGGGCTATTTGCAAGGAGGTGCAATTTAGCCCCTGCAGCCATGTGCTACATGCAAACCGAAATGAAGATGAGCAGATTAGTCAATCAAGTAAATAAAGGTTGTGATTGATCATCCATGTCGGTTGTAAAGGCTAATGCCGGATGTTTTCCCAAAGACGGGGGCGACATCAGTTCTGTTGGATGCCAGTGCTGCTGCCGGAAGACTGAAATCACACACTTCTCGATACAGAACCGCAAATGGCACACGTATCAATCACATAATGGATCGATTTTTAAATGAAGCCTAATTGGAAACTGCTTATCACATTGGAGGCTGCTGAGCATTAGCGTGGCCCTTGATTGGATATTGGGAGGTCTACTGTACTTAACCCGTCTCTACTCTTCTATGTTCTGTCACATAATAGATTTTATAGTATGTTTAAATCTTTGAGGCTAATTTCTCTCCCGATCATTCACTCTAAATAAACGCAAACCACAAATCATCGAACGCTTTCCTGAATAAGTTTGAAAAGCGCCGTCTCTTTGAGTCATTAATGTCACAGTCTTTTCTCTCTGTTTGCCTTGGCGCCGCATTAGCACTTGCCAATTTGAGACGGCGTTCTCTTATCATTTCATCGAGAGCAATTGATTGCCAGCCTTGAATTTCTGCTTGTTGGGGTTGTACTTGTCAGGGCTGAAAACATGTTCCGTGGCAGCGGAACGCTGAATAGGCCCTCGGTGCCCACGCGCTCGTACACTTCCATTCTCCTCGCTGAACTCATCGGTGTTCATTAGCTTCATTGGAGAGAAACATTAATTCACTGTGAAAGGACGAGGAGCCTCTCGTGGTTGTTCGATGGCCTCTACCTCTAAACATCCGTCCTGGTTAGACATGTTTTTTCAACAGAGTTCCAGTATTGACTTTTGGTTTTGTGTATGGTGCGTTTCGAGTGTTTCAGCAGGCATATCGAGACGATAACTCCTGCTCCGAGGGACAGGAGATATTCTGTTCATTACTCTGTGTGTGTGTGTCTGTGTGTGTGTGTCTGTGTGTGTGTGTGTGTGTGTGTGTGTGTGTGTGTGTGTGTCAGGGCCACTCAGGGCCACATAAAAAAAAAAACTGTCTTCATACTTACATACATGTGAAAATGTAAATACACTGTAAACACACTGAATATATTGCTACACATAAAAAGTGGCTTGTGTAATTAATTAGAGTTCATGGGCAATGTATGCTTTAGACTTATTTTTAGACAACGAGTTTGACACATATGGTTTACAGAGAGAGAGAGTGTGTGCGTGTGTGTGTGTGTGTGTGTGTGTGTGTGTGTGTGTGTGTGTGTGTGTGTGTGTGTGTGTGTGTGTGTGTGTGTGTGTGTGTGTGTGCGCGCGCGCGCGCGCGAGCGAGCCTCCGCAAATGAGAGATAAAGAGACGTGAACAACTTCGGGTGGAAATGTAATACTTATGATTCGCTGTCATCGCGTGTGACCTGTCTTGGCTTACTGCTCTCAGTGTCACACACACACACACACACACACACACACACACACACACACACATATACACACCAACACTAAGAAAGACACATAAAGGCTTTAATTCTACCGTTTTTCTCTTGCAGTGTCCCCTCAGATTGTGGTTCGGCCCCGGGACCAGATCACAGCTCCCGGTCGCACCGTGACCTTCGTCTGCAGCACTAAGGGAAACCCTCCCCCCGCCGTGTTCTGGCAAAAAGAAGGCAGTCAGGTAAGAATCCGCCTTTGGACTGTAACAAACGGTCTGAGTGTAGCTGCTCCCACCAGCTACCATCTCATCCACTGTACAGGATATCAAAGAGAATGGGTGTGAGGGTTATAGGTTTGAGAAGGGAACCACAGAAATGGGTAATTTCACAGTTTGGCCACATCAGAGGGAATCATCACGGACATCCAAATATACTGTGCAGCTCTTTGATGAATTAGATTATGGTTGTCACTTTGCATTCTTCTCCTCTCTCTGGTTCTTAGGTTCTGAACGGTAAAGACTGGCGCCTACTTGCACGGTGCCCAGCTTTGATTCAGCAAAGCTTCAGCAACACTTCAAGACAATATTCAGCTGGTTACGGCGTCAGCTGTGTTATAGCTAAAATCATCTTAGTTTAGTTTTCATCTTTCCATACGTTTAGACTTTTCCTCTCACCATGCATCTTAGAATTGACCAGATAGGACGAATTAGACCCGAACAACACAACGTAAAACAAGCAAGCAAACAAAAAACTGGTATTTGGTTGCTGGTGACTGGACTAAACCACTACCAATGGATGAAAAATGGGATGATGAAATACGGATAAAATACATGAAATAATAGTTGTCATTACTTTTGTTGTAGAAGATGTTCAAAGTGACATTTTGATGATATTTCAGGTTGGATGCAAAACAAATCAACATGAAAATAGAATAGAAAAATAAAAGGACAGATCGATTTTTTTTAAAGGAATCTTTTTGGAATGTACCACACTTGTTTCCCCCTATGTGTAGTTAAAAGTGCCTGCATCACTTTTCTTTGTCATGTTCCTCATTGTCATCCTTTCGCTTTTATCAGTGTGTGATGCAGTGCCATGCCAGGGTGACTCAGGCAGAGATACATAAATATACACGCTCACACACACACACACACACACACACACACACACACACACACCTACATACACCCATTTTCCCATCAACCACACAAGGTATTATACTCCAAACGTGTCTGTGTGTGTGTGCGCGCTCGCGTGTGTGTGTGTGTGTGTGTGTGTGAGGCGAATTTAAGATAAGCATTGCAGCCTGTTGGAATGCACTGAAAGGCCCGACGAGAGTGCGTGGGTGCCTGTAGCATGGCTCCCAGGTACAGATTAGAGGGGTAGAGCGAGATTGGAGCAGGCCTGGAGAATGTGTGTGGGAGAGGGAGAACAAGAGTGGAGGAGAGAGATAAAGAGGAGAAAGCACGGAGGAGTGGAGGACGTACAGTATGTGGGTAGTATTTCGGGACTGGTGGCTGCTTTTCAGCGGCAGCCTTCGAGTGATGTATGGATATTTACACTGACGAATGGAAAAGGGAAAGGAAACATCGAGGATTATCGATAACTTGACGGAATTATAGGAATGGATATCACATGTCAGATATCGTCAGATGAACAAATGTGTTTTGGCCGATTTCAATCCACCAGCAGTTTGACAGGAATGTTTGGAGGTAGCGGTAACATCAAAGCACCCTGATGAAGGGCCTGTGGGCAAGGCACTGAAACCTTGCCCACTTGCTCAGGGTCTCCATGATTTAGATGTGATGAACGTTTATCCTTTTAATTCTGCAAAATGAAATGCGTCCCTCTGTTTGCTGAAATAAATAATACAGGAATGTCACTAAGTATGTCCAGGTAGCATTTTGTGATTTAATTGTCATGATTATGCAAATGTGTTTTTAGTTCAAATCACTTTAAATGAAGTGCTTTAAACAAACCTTACACATAAATGGTTTGTTTGTATAACTCTCTGAATGGACTTGACTTTGCACTGCACCTCCGGGTGCCAGAAAGTTACAGCATTTATCTTTGGTGGATTTTTATTTCTGCCTCAAAAAATAAAGGCACTCACGTTTGCACATGAATCTAAAGCTAAGGTTACCACTGTATCTTCAAGTTGACACTTCATGATGCTTGCAAACGATCAATTACAGAAATCAAAAAAAAGATTTTATAAGTCAACCCACGAGGAAACTCCAAATTAAAAGACTGAGCTTTTTACTACCTTCTCTTTTTTGTATCGTCTAGATGTTGTTGTTCCCGACCCAGGAGCCGTCAAAGTCCGGCCGTTTCTCCGTGTCACTGAGTGGCGAGCTGACCGTCGTCGATGTTCAAGTCAAAGACTCTGGCTACTACATCTGTCAGGCCATCAACGTGGCCGGCAGCATCCTGACCAAAGCCCTGCTTGAGGTGGAAAGTGGTGAGTGTTTTGCAAACACACACACACACACACACACACACAGATGCAATATATGGAATTATATGGAAATGCATACGATTATCAAGTTGTTTTTCTGAAGTAGGGATACTTATCCTTTATACTGGAGGTGTCTATCACCGGAATGATTTGATGAAATGTATTTTGTGTTTTTGAGGCCGTAAATGTGCACGTAAATGCAATTTTCCCCATTCTAGTTTGAAATCGATACTTATATTCAAGTCCTTTTCAAAACAAAACATTCAGTCACATTTGCTTTATGACTGGGTCATATTCTGCCCTCGACTGTGGACATGAGCTTCCACGATCACTGTTGAATGTGCATGCGTTTTCTCTGCTGCTATGCCATCTGCTTTACTTTCCAATGCTGCTGCACACACATGTATGTGTATGTGTGTAGTAACACGAGATGCATTTCCAGGCGTGAGCGTGAATGGCTCGTCTGGACAGGGAAGTGATGATGCGGTTAAAGCCTTAGTAACAAATCCCATCTTAGATTGCGTCATTCTTTTCCAGCAATGGCTGTCTCATGCTATTTATCAGTGTGCTATCATTAGTTTCCAGGAGACGCTGATGAACTAACTGATGCATTTGAGTGTTTTTCTGCATTGAAAAACAAATTAGCTCCATAACATGAGATGATCGTACACCATTAGCATTTGTCACTAAAAACCAGACGGCAGTTTGTTTTACCCTCTCATTAAATCATTGATGTTAATATGGGTTAAAAAAAAACACTCTCCAAATTTAGCCCTGCAAAGAGGCTGAAAATAAGAGGCATGGCGTTTTTTTTATTTTTTATTTTTTTGCCACATATTTGTTTACAGGAAAACACCTCCTAAATCATGTCTAGATGCAACACCTTCCATTGAAATCTCCTGGCTCTCCTGCCAGGCTTTCAGCGTCACAGCCCCACGCTTCATATTTAATTAATCATCCCCACAGTCTGCTGATTTAACCCCCCCCCCCCCCACCCCGCGACATGCGCGCACATATCAATTCAGAATCCCCTTCAAGTCTGTCTCAAATTGAAATATCCTCCCTTCAAATGAGCACACAGCAGGAATCCTTATCTGATGTAATAAAAAGGGACAACTGCTGATCGTTCTATGCAAATAACCCAGCCGCAACATATGCTCTCCTCCCCACACCACACCACACCCATGCTGGGAGTAAACAGGGATTCAGCTCAGATCCGTCAACACTTAAAGGTGCAGTGTGGAAGATTTGGTTGATTTAGTCACTTCCAGAAATACTACAAAACAATAACATCCTGACATTTTTATGAATTTAGACTCACCTGAATTGATTATGTCTTCTCCATTACTCTTAAATGAGCCCATTAATGTATATTTCCATGAGGAGCGGGTCCACTCCATGGGTGCCGGCATGTTTCTACAGTAGCCCAAAGTGGACATACTAAACATCTTTTGAGTTTTAATGACAGCTGAAGCCTACCATAGAATCTCCTGCATGCTCAGAAGGGTGAGGGTGAGGTGATGGATACATGAACGTGCAACTGCACCTCTAGATGTCACCAAATCTCACACACTGCACCTTTAACTCCACAGTTGACTTTTCTTGCAATTTTCAGTCATCCTCAGTTTTTGCGGTTTTAGAGCGAGGCTTTCGACAGCAGGCGAAGCAAGAGGGGCAGGAAAATGTCACGGTGCGGGGGTGGGCCCGACGTTTTGCTGAGTGACATCATATTAAAGGCTTTTGGAGCAAAAGTGAGGCAGTGACCTAATGTTCTGAGCAGACGTCAACTCTTTCCACAACCTTCGGTGAATGTGCAGGGACTCGTTCGACTTGTCCAAACTGAGCACAAATCAGCAAGCCGGTTGGCAGGATTCATCCCCCGGTGTTTACGTTGAAGATTGAACGTGTAGACGTACGGCCGTGGAGCACGGCCATATAAGTCCACAAGTACGGGGTCGACGGTGGGTGAGGGTCACGCCGCAGGACGTGTATTTACTGAACATGTCTGCAGGCTGCAGCTGTGCCTCTTACAGGGACGTGCACGTGTGCGCCAAGTGCTCGTTCCTCTTTGTTTCGCTCTGATGTGAAGCCCGGTGGTGCCGCAGATGTAAACAAAGCACACAGCACTTAGTTATCCCTTCCCCTTTTTTCACGAGCTGATGAGAGACTTGAAAACACCGTTCACTGTATCCAGCAAACGGCCAGGGAGCGTACAGGGATGTGTCAGCGTTTATTTATCAGATAGAAAAATGTGTGATGTTGTAAGTGCAAGTTTGGATTATATATGTATATATATATATATATAAATATGCTTGGATGTCAGTGGTTCGTCGGTGACAGAAGGTAACTGCATCAATATATATCGCTGCCTGTCGGAAAATCTATGTCATCAATTTGCATGTTGAAGTGGGGCAGGAGCCGGCAGGCATTGACTCGGGAGCCTGTGGGAGCGGATGTTTGCCACATGTGACATTTTAACTTCACTTGGAAGGACACACTGAGCTTTCCCAGTTAAAAATGATAGATTTGCAGATTTGTCGCACTCTCTCCC